>JAZHYW010022425.1:0-13906 GCA_037355805.1 Ixodes ricinus
CTATTGTACTTCGTTCGATTGCATTATTGCTTAAAACCGGTGATGGATGAACAGCTGCGTTGACAAACTTACGTAAAAGCGATAAATAATTTAAACGACGTCTATGAAACAAAACAAGATGATTCCAGTTTCTGAAGCAATATGTTGTAGCTGTAATAGCACTTGGCCGGCAAAATATTTCTCGCGAATAATTCCTATGAACCCTCTTTAAATCCGTTCAATAGAGGATGACGGAGTATGGTGAATGTAATTTCAAAGAATTCAAGTCAATTAATGTTTTTCTTCACTCCAGAAACACAAAATAGCCGCACGAAACATGCGTGCAAACGAAAAGAGCCTCGTGAAGCAAGATATAACAGAAAATGTCATCGGCAATGTTTTACAATAGTTAATCATCACTAAAAATGAAAACTTAAAACAGACAGGTGAGCTGGTGAGCTAACTCCACAGTGTAAAACCCGAAACTGGGAACAGATGAAGAAGCTGGACAAGCACACACTTCGTCTCAAACTTAGATATCACGCATGTAATGTTTTAGAAGGTATTTTTGCTTGTCAGGTTTTTTATCTGTTACCAAGCTCGGGTTTTTCATATAGTGGAGTTAAAGCTCAACACTTACTCAACAAAAATTCCAAAATCACGATGTTGATACTCGGGCGATCAAAACGCAGTCTAAGGTCTAAGCATAAACAAATAAGTCACACTTCGTGCTAAGCGACATAGTCTTCGTTTTTAGCTCGTTCGAAACAAAGGAGTTATGTGAACACCACTTCAGCACCGCTAAAGCGCCATTCTGAAGAAGCACGCAGTCAGAAATGGAGCGAATACAACGAACGAGATTAATGTATTCAGAAAACAATATTTTGGATTTCTTGACAGAAGGTAAAACGTTATTTACAAAAATTTTAAATAAGGTTTTACCATGTTTGCTTTTCTGTGCCACTCCGGAAGACAATGAATAAGAAATAGATAAAGCTACCGAAACACAAACACAATTTGCTCGATATGAAAGAAAACTTTGGAACTAATAGCAGTAGGTAGAACGCGAAGCATCACTCTCGAATCTTGACAGAAGAATATTATGATATTCCGTGTCTAAAACCTTAGTATCGGAGTAAATTACAAATTATTGTTTGCCGTCACATACAAGTGGCGCGGTGTAACTAAAAATTAGCGAAGGTTAGCTTACACCGATTACCCCTTCAAAGATCGGTGTTGCTCACATAACACTTTCTTTTAGAGAAATAACTGTAAAAACGCTCGCGCGATATGATTTAAACAAATGGAAAGAAAAAAAAAGCTATACCGTAATGCAAAAAGGCGATAGTTGGTTGGAATGCTAGGGACCCCCACCTTGTGAATTGCGACAAACACTGAGCGTCTGAAACTCGACGAAAATATTCCGAATTCTAGTAATTTCAATATGTGCACTACCACAGAAGAGAAAAATTCAGCGCAACTTTTTAAAATAAAATGGGGAATTCCGTCTGCACCAGCAGGAACCTTCGGTGTTATGTCGCGAATACAATCCTCGATTTGAAATTCATCGATTGGAATAAAATACGTCAAATGTGCGTTTACGCGTCCAGATTGAAATCCTTTCTCTTTGAGTTAAAGTTAGAGTGCCGGTGAGCCAGCTAGAAAAATTGTAGCATACGGACCTCGAATTAACCACTAATCTTGGAGAGGAGAGAAGCAACCAAGAATCTTTGAAACGGACCTACGTTTGGTGATTCGTGCATTGCCGTTCCTTTCCAGAATATGAAATTTCCGTGTCACCGTTTTTCATGCAAATACCGAAAACCACCAATTCTATTAGCCAGCTCGTATTGGACGGTGCGAACTACAGTATCCGACCTGCGCCAAGGCGGCTATTATTGCATTTATTCAATCGCCGCCGACGCGGCGATCGAATGAAGCCTATGCTTCAATGAAGTCACTCAAGCACTCAAAAGTGCACCGTCATGGCGCCCATTGCCCTTGCGCGTCTGCTATTACCGAATTGACCAATCGCGCTATGGCGAAGTAGCCGGATCCCGCGCTTCTTTTAACAGGATAGCATTATTAGAGCTACTTATTAAAGGTCTCTGGGTATCTATCCTCCAATGTTCGCCGCTAAACTTAGCGGAAAGAATGACGTCACGGGCCGTACGCGCCGATGGCTTTGACTGTAGAGTTCCGGTAGCGTAGCTGGTTGCGGAGAGCGTTGCAGGACATTGAAACGATCTACGAAAACTCTAGTATGCTACGGTTTCAGGTACCTGGTCTAATGTTCCCCGCTAAATTTAGCTGAAAAAATGAACGTCGCGTGACACTACGCACCAATTCAGGTTTCCCGCTAAATATAGCGGGAAACACTTGATGTCACGTGACCCATCGCACCAATTCAGGTACCTACACGCTACAGTTTAGCGGAAACATTGCCACGTCCCGACCTATGCACCAATTCAGTTCCTGCGCTAAATTTGAGCGTGAAAATTGACGTCACGAGACCTATGCATTCAGTTTCCCCGCTAAATTTGGCGTCAAAATTGATGTCACGTGTACGTGACGTCACGGGACCATACGGTCGAATTCAGGTTCCCCGCTAGCATTTAGCGGAAAAACTTGACGTCACGAGACCTATGCTCCAATTCCGTTTCCCGCTAAACTTGACGGAAAAATTGACGTCACGTGACCTGAGCGTCACGGGACCAACGGCCAGATTCAGGTTCTCCACTAAATTCAGCGGGGAACCTGAATTTAGTGGGCCTCGTAACAAAAAAGAGGTACACATGACGAATGCCATCGCCATTCATAGACAACCAACAATAGTGGTTTCTGCGGCCATTTTGGGCGATTGATTTAGCCGGTGATGGCAAACCCACAAGCGAAGAGCTCAGTGACGATGCAATTTTGCGAGCTGCTTGATTGCCACCATCCAATCGCAGCGTCGGCTGTGGTCAAAACCTAAAGTGAAACAGACTGTAGGTTGTTCATCTTTCCTTCGCAGACGAAGACTCCCATCGGGACAAGCGCCCGGGCGCGATGCAGCGTGTGCATGCACCGTTTCCGTTTGGCATCATTGCACTGTGCAAGTGCCTATTTCTGCGTGTTTTTACCGACAAGAAACAAATTAACTGGTGCTAAATGTACGCCGAAGAAGGTACGTCGCGCAACAGCAAGTTCACCACAATCGCAGATGATGCGACGCCAATGTGACGTCAATGTCCGACTTTCGTGTGAAATTCGGGTCGGTTGTAAGAAGATTCCGAACCATTAGTTTGTGCGGCTGTCTTTTAGACGCGTGAAAGGCGAAAGTATGTCGACCTCTCAGACCTTCGAGCTGAATGTGTCGCTTGTTGTGCGTTACCAGGTTTTTGTCATCCGAATCAGTTACCGATATGCTAATAGCTGTCGTGTTCGAGAGGCCCGTGAGCACTAGTTCGCAAAATGTGAAGTTAGAGAAGCTGATAAAAATAACACGCAAGGGATGCTTGTTAAGAACTAAACAATGCTATTTGATGTTTCTAAAACAGCCAATAGCAGCACAGATTTGGCCAATCATTGTCCAATGCCCGGCAATGGTCATTTGGCCAGTGACCAGACAATGGCCAGCCATTGGCCGATGAATGGCCTTTCATCTCGAAAGTAGCCAATGGCCACTGGCCACCAGCCATCAACCTAGCATTGGCCAATGCATGGCCACTCTTTGGCCGTTGTCCAAAAGACCATGACCATCGTCAGCCAATGGCCAATGCTTGGCCAAAATCCCTGCCGCTTAGGAGATTTATTAATTCCTCAGGGTGTACATGACTAACCTTTTTCTCTCCTTGCAACGACTTCTGTAAGCTAGTATTTTAACAAAGGGAAGAATTACTTCAATAAAGTTTTCTTTTGGATGCTTTTCGGGGGTTGCAGTCACCTTCTGGTTAATTTGGACTTCCAAAGAGCTTCTTCACTCCTGCGGTTAAATGCTGGTTGTCGCGACAGCGGACTGAAATCTAATTTGCCTCTCGCAGAGCAAGCGAAGAGTAGCGCTCGTTAACAGTTGGTCTGCTAATGCGAGAGAAAAACGCGTTTCGGCTGCTACGAAGCGCCATTTGCAGACGCAAATAAAACCAGAAGGCAACGAACGTCGTCTGCGGGCAGACCGGAAAAACGTTGATCAACTGCTACAAACCGAGCGCCGCGGCGAAGTGAGATCAGACGCAGGATGAAGTTGTGATCGTCTGCTATTTCCCTTTGAATATCACTGACAACCGTCGCTTCGTGTGCAAATATTAAGTTGCTCTGCTGCTGTACACAAACCAACATCGACAGATGGATCAAGGAATACTAGGTACAAGTCATAGCCTCCTCTATTTAAAAAAAAAAGCCTGTCAATTTTACGATGGAGCCATTGAGCGCGCGGCCGCCGGAGGAAAGAGCTCGGATAAACGCCGAACGGTTACACATATGGTAGCATAGAGCAAGTTCTTGAGTAACCCTTCAGCTAACGCCAACAATACGTGCGGTGGCCTCTCCACGATACAACACCAAACCGTAACGGAGAAAAAAGGAAAGAAGGGTATCGGCATCGTGGAAAAACGGGAGAGTGGCGTAATAGAGGAGTGTGGACGCAAAACTGTTCTTCTTTCCTGAAAAAACAAAAACAAAACAAGAAAAAAAAATGGAGCACGTCCGTGTTTCCGGATTTTACCGCTCGGACATATGTTTGGCGCTGCCCGAGAGATCTCTTACGAACGTCTTCTTCTTTGATCTCCTTTTCCGTTTACAGCGACCACGTTCTTTTACGATTCGACAGGCTTTCAAAATAAAGGAGGCTATGGACGAGCACATCAGAGCTCACGAGACCTATCTAACTATTTGTATTTGGTGAGGCGTTCTCACCAAAATATTACCCGAATATTGACTTCACAGTGAACAATTTTCACATGCTCACTAGCATTCCTAGTATAACACAGCTATATCTAGTATTTCACATACACACTAGCATTCCAAGCCGGCCAAGAGGGGTATCAGAAAACTCTGTCTCAGTTACCCGATTGTCAACTCCACAGCAGGTCAAAAATGCCTAATATGTTTACGCGAAAGCTGTGGCACAACGCACAGTCAATAGCCGATAACGCTTTTGCTCTCGCCTTGACCAAATTCGGGCTCAACTGGTACGCCTTCATTGCTTTCTGAACTCATGAAATGCTAAGTCAGTCAGCGACTGGTAAACACTTTGCTCTTCGTAATGTTTAGTTTCAAGTACGCTTTTCATTTTTATTACTTTTGTTCTCAGTGCTCTGAAGAAATATTTTGTGTGTTGTCATGCGCAGGAAAAGTGTTGGTGCATTGCAAGGAGGGCATCAGTCGGTCGGCAACCTTGGTGCTGGCCTTCCTTATGCTCAAACGGAACCTGACGGCGCAGGAGGCCGTGCGACTCGTCCGCGGACGCCGGGAGATTATCCCCAACCAGGGATTCTTGCAGCAACTGTGCGAACTCAACGAGCGGATACACGGCCGTGGCTCCAATGAAATCATATGACACGACATCCAACAACCTATGTACATTTTTGTTTAGACGCAAACACGTACTCATCTTCCCATGCTGTATACACAACTGTGCACATTCAATCAGTACGCACGAGGCCTCCTGAGCACAAGCAATCCGAGGCTCGAATGCACGAGCATCGACATGAACCGTGTTTCGCGGACGAATGCAAAACCTGCTTGAACTTTCAAATGAGTTCTCTTCTCAAGTTTAAACCACCTAGTGGCGATTTTATGGAATCTATGGCTGTGCGTGAAATTTCTTTGCGTCTTGACAGTATTTACGTATTCGATTGTTACATCCAGCCTCCCAGATGGTGTTAGCCAAGTAAACAAGGTAGTGCGTTCATTTGTGAGAGCTTAATGGTTTCACAAAGGGCTTCAACAAATTTGCCCAACCTTTTGAAACGGTGCAGGTTCCTGGAGCCGAGAATTCTCCGAATTTTCGTCTGGTGGATTTCCGTCGAAAACACGCACTTTAACAGATCCAGGCGTCAGTTTTCCCGCAAAGCACTTTTGAGGGCCAATAGCTCAAGTTCTCGCAAGGAACTCGGCGAATGGCATGGTCGAACATAAGTTATTCCTAAAGAGAACAATCTGCGCTGTGGCACTGAGCATGACGCTTTACCATGCTCAATGCCACAACGCAGACTTTTTTTTGTGAAAACCTATTAAACACGTGGCTTGCTCAGATCCCGCTGTAGGTTTTAGCGGTCGGCTTTCACATGTGAATTGCGGGAAAAATATAGACACTGCAAATTTCTTAATGTGTGTAATTAGATCACATTAACCTCGACTATACTGTCACAAGCAAGCATGCAGCAAGTCAGAAGTCAAGTTCATGCACTAAACAAGCATAAGGATCAGCACGTCAAGTTGATCATTTAAAAATGTCTCACGCGGATCCACCGTGCACCTCTTCGCCGATGCTTCGCTCTGACATGAAAGGATCGATATAGCGAATGCTCTGAGTGGAATATTCGTATCTCCGCTGATCCTGCCACAGCTATGAGTAAAGAAACTCTTAGGCTTGGCTCAGCTGCTACTTTAATATGTGGAATGTTTTTTGGAAACGCGGGTGAAATCGCTCATGCGAAAACTACGCATCGCTCAGGAAGAAGGTTGCTTCCGTAGTGGTACGTGCCAAATAGTCCATTATAAAAATAAAAAAATGACACGAAGTTTTTACAGCGAGATCGCTTATCAGTTCCGCCCACCAATGATGGAAGGTCCCGACAAAGTCCAACTCCTTTTACATGCCGTAGTGCTGAGTTTCCGGCGTCACCTGAGGGCGCCCAACGTAGAGAAGAGAGCGGCAGTGAGTGCAGTGTCACTGTTCAACGAGGACACACCGATTGAAACAAGCTGCAACCTCGGCCGCACGTTCATACAGAACTCTCTTTTATGGCCGTCTTTAGATGACGTCGATACTTCAGCACGCCCGACCTTGCTATTCAAAGTGCCCGATAGCTTAAGTGAGGCCGAGCGTCGGGAGTTCCGAACATCATATTGTTGCTTTAGAACCAATGAGATTAGAGCATTCGCCCAACGCCGAAAAACAAATCACGAAGCGCGAAGAACATGAGCGATGCCCTGCGCTTTTCGACCTGTCGTAAGACGATAGGATTTGTTGAAAATCCTCAACGGCGAGCATAGATACTTCAAGCTCCTGTGGGGATACTTCCGAACTCTATCGCCTAGTTCCGCGCTTTGTTTACAGTTTAGAATACCTGGTAGAGCTCGAAAACAAGGACAGAAGGAGGATAACTGGACACCACTGCATATCAGCTGTCCTCATTTCGTCCTTGTTTTTGAGCCGTACCATTCATTTTATAATTCACCCTCATCTCGCCCAACAATCTTCCCTATTCGTTTTCAAGTTGTCAGTTTGAGGGAATATTAATATTTGCTGCCAAATTCGTTGGCAAGATTCAAGGGTTGCAATGAAGGTCTTGAGAGAAAATAAAGCGTGTGGTGCATCAGAACCTGCTGCCGATTGTCTTTAGTTGGTAGCATTTGACCATTGGCTTCACACGGCCCATTGCTCACCGCCGCTGCTTTTCCCACTACTTCTAGTTCTAGCTCACGGTAGTTGAGAAGTACGAGCACTGGTATTTATTGTATAGGCTGGATCGAAGATCGAGGCTTGTTTTTCTGAGGCCGAGAGGCACGACCGGCGGTCATTGCTCGACACTTGAAAAGTGAGATTTCCCTAATTAGTATTACATTCTGCCTCACTATTTCTGCAAAACGTAATAAACTTTTTCTACAAGACTACTCAAGCAAGCTTCGAAAAGTTAATTTTTACGAATTACCCCCCAAGAGAGACCCTGTACTGCATGGTGTAAAGCAATGACCGCCGGTGGTGCCACCACTGTGTATAACAGTCGGGCTCCCGATACGCTCGCCAGCCTTCTACAACAAAAATCTGTGAGTAAGAAAGGTAACGTTGTTTTCATATTCTAAAAGTCCCGTGCGCGTGCGTGGTTTACGAACGCATTTCCTTGATCTTCAAACAAAGTTTTGAACACTGGTACGATCGCGGTCCTTCGACTATTTTCTCAAATATATCTAACCTCTTCTCCGTTATTATATTACATGCATTTCTGCGTACATATTGAATTGACACGTAGTGAAATGCATCTTCGAGTAACGTCGCAGCCGTGGCAGGAACGTAAGCGTTTGAAACACTATCTACATACAGTCCTGTTTCGTTATATGGACACCTAGTTTTCCGCCACAATTTTCCCTATGCGAGTTGTCTATAATAACAAAATTGAAATGCAGTGCAGTAATATATCTCCGTGTTCCCCGGGAACGATCTACAGAGTACACGTATACCCTAATGCCCAGTGTTACTCTCTTTAATCTTCGTCGATAAGCACTATATGTTGAAACGTGCTAGCGGCTCTATACCTGCAATTCTGATTTCGCAAGTGTCAATCTATTACACTATCACACATATAATTGTGAAAGACAGACAAGAATACAGAAGAAGACGGGACAAGTTCTATTTATATTTATGATCGGGTGCTGATCTAAATATTAAAAAAAAGAGCGCAAAAAGGACGGGACACAAAGTAGAAGACGGCACAGGACAGACGCTGACTAACAACCCAAGGTTTACTAAAGTCAAAGTCAAAGTCAAAGTTTGTCGTTAGTTGTTTATACAGCGGGAGGCTAGTCTGCCAGAACATGGCGACATTGTTACACGCTGTAGATAAGCAATTTAGCCAGTGCAGTACGACTGCTAGCCTGGGGTCTTTAACGTGCACCACGCAGTAGTGATACACGACCGCACGCCGGTATGATGCTCATCCAGATCGAAACGGGCAGGGTGGGGATTGAACCCAGGACCCCTGGGTTCTGCAGCGCGATCTTTCGCTCCACGTGCTCCGAGCTGGTGTGCGATAGCTCGCTCGGTCACCGATACTATGCTCTATTTCACCTTATGATGTACCGCAGAGAAGGCTACGAGCGCGAGCTCCTTGCTCTATGGCACATCTCGGCGGCACAAGCTCTAGTGCGTTAACGAGTAGCTCCCAACGCTATGAGCTCGCGCTTCTAGCCTTGTCTGCGGTACAACATAAGGTGAAACAGAGTATAGAACTTCCATGCGCGCACAGTGACACGCGCAAGCACATGCTCTTCGTTTCTCTTTCGACAGGAAATAAATGCTGTTAAAGAAAAAAGAAACTTTGAAAAAAGAATGTGAGAAGAAAAAAAGCTGCTACAGCGGCACAGAAAGAAAATGTTAGGCCCTAATCATGCGTTCGCACCACGATCAGGACCCTAGCAGGACGTCGCGAAACACGTGACCAAAATAAATCGCAAGAAAAATAATTAGAAAATCAAATTTGGACAGCGGCACGAGAAAACGTGAAAGATTATGGGCTGCGTTCACCCCAGGTTCGCACCACGTTCACACCGCGTTCAGAACACGAAATAAACTTCTACGGATCGCTTGTTACACTATACTAAGGACGGTAACAATTGATGAAATTGCCATTCCCTGTCGGTCAGATGCACTGACGTAGACACTGATGCAGTCATCTGGTCCACACGCAAGCATACTCCACTTCCAGTGATCACTCTTTTCCAGCTCGGCCCTCATGCTGTCCCACCACCTGGGGTGTTGTCCAAAGCAGGGGAATACGGCACACTCCCCTGCAGTGTATAGGGAAATGTGAACCATGGCCACTGCCGAGCGAGGCCGCGTGCTCACGCAGCCTATCATTCAAAAACGACCAGTCTGTCCCAAGTAGACTCCACTACAGCTCAACGAGCAGTGGTAGACACACCAGTTGCCGTTGCAGAAAGTTTCCACCTTTTTTAAGCAGGAATTCAGCCACTACTCTCACAGAAAAGGAGACAAAACCCGAAATGTCCAGGCGAAGTAGCAGACGGTCGAAGCTCTCACGTACGGCTTTGGCACACGTTGTTTGTGTGATAGGCTGCGTGATTTCTTGGGCTGGACACCCAAGAAACGCTCTCCGCTTTTTGTCCTTTCAGTGTACACTCAGTGTCAGAAGAAATGCGAACAGCGGAGCGCGTGCGCTTCCTGAGCATGCCAGAACTTTCTAGCGGAGCTTGCTGGCGGTTCTCACTGAGAGATTATTACCGGCGTTTCTCGCAGTGGCATCATCTTCACTCGGGTCTACACGCGGCGCGACACTCGTCGTTTCTAAGGTAGGCGCACCTTTCATGACGAAAGTGCCGTCAGTGATTGAGTGGAAATGAGAGCTTGCAAAATTTTGCCGTGTCGTCTGTGGTGCAGAGTTATCTCAATGCGTGTCTTTTTCATTCAACGGAAGTCTTCCCTTATTGCAACAAAATGATTGCATTGGTAGCACTCAAGGCGGAGTGCCAGTGGAGTATTGGAGAACGACGCCCCTTCTTAAGAGATGTTTAAGGGCTTCAAGTAAAGGACAAAACGGAATTTGTCAATGACAATACGCAGCTTCTGAGGCCACACGATAAGTCGTAACAATGCCACAAATTTTTATGGAGTGGCATCATTTTCGCAGCCGACCAATCAAAAGCACAACGTAAAAGCAGCGCTGCTGGCGATGAATAAAAAAAAATGTCGAGATTAATTAAATACAAGAAGATCAATTGGTGAATTCTTCGGGAATACGTTAGAATGAAACCTGGAAGCGCCGATCACGACCCCCTTCAAGAAACGCTAAAGGCTGAACTTTATGGGACGAATGTGCTGCGAATAATCGACGAATTTCGCCTGGTGGCTTTTGCTCTGCGCGTGGACTCAACGCGGTGGCTGCTACGTCACGCGCAACAACTAGCGTGCCGTCGGGCGGCGTTCGCCCAGTTATTCGTCACATAATTCGTTTCCATGGAGTTAAGCCTTAAAGCTGTCCCAACGCTTTTAATGCGAAAGCGGGGGATCGGTGGCCGAGTGGGCTAGAGCACACTAAAGTCACTGGATCCTGGGAAAGTAGCGCCAAGGTCTCCCGTATGGCCGCTATCTTGGTCCGTGAAATACAATTTCTCCTTGACCCCTCCGTTCTTGGTGAGCCGATATAAATTTGCTTGTGACGGATAGCTTTAGAGACGTTTCTTGTATACAGAGATTTTGCTATCCACACACCGGCGAAACAAGTGTACACTTCGTACCACCACCACATGCTGTGTCGGTGCTTGAAGCGCTGTGAAAAATAAGTTTATTGGTTTAAAATGCGCAAGGAGAACAATATATTTGTAAGAGATCCGTGGAGATGGGCACTATCGATAAATTCATTGCATTGCACAGTGCCAAAGACGCTTATATTGGCGAGGAACGCTTCCAGTACGATGGTGCTTCTATAGTGATGTTGGCGTGACTGGTTGAGAACGACTCTCTGGAAGCTTCGATGGACCGAGAATGGCGATTTCCCATGGCAACGTAGACCGATCAGCCAAATCGCCTTGTGAGGTTTCGGTCTGCTTGTATGTTAGTATCTGTTTGTGTCCGGCTACCAGGTAGGGAAGGCAATGGCGCCACTTCCCAGGATCCAGTGACTTTAGAGCACACAAGCTTGGAGCACGTGGGCGAAAGCTCGTGCTGCAGAACCCAGGGGATCCTTCAACCCCGCCCGTTACGATCTGGATTAGCATCGTACCGGCGTGTGGTCGTGTATCACTACTGCGTGATGCACGTTAAAGACCCCAGGCTAGCGGTTGTACTGCACTGGCTAAATTTGCTCATCTACAGCTGGGAGACTCGTCGCCCGTTGAGGCAGACCAAGTTCTAGGCTGTATTCGCGACTCCAGCAAAACGAACGACACCTAGCGGGAAAACACTGAACTGGCCGGACCAGGTCCTTTCGCGATTTCTGCTCGTCTCTTCTGGCTTCCGTGTTTGCATGTTGTCGGTGGATTGCGCGACAGAACAGTTCTACCGGTGTCTGTGTCGTAACCGTAGTATCGCCTTGTGACCCAGGTTGCTCTGCACGCGACCCATGGAACCGCGTGAGCCAGACATTCTGCGTTTCTCAACGTTCATCAGCACAGTGGAAGGACAGTGGGCAGTCCTTTCCTCGTTTCCTCGAAGAAAGTCAAGCCTCTGGAAGCTCGCTTACCCCAACACATCGCCGGAGGTTCGAAACGTGGAGAATAAAAAGCGGGGCGAACCATTTGGAGTCCAATTCCCGCTCGCTGATGCCCCAGCGTTGTGCGTTGAGCTGGCACATGGCACGGCACGACCTGGATTCGACCGCCATATTTGCCCGATAGTGGCGTCCCTATAGGTCGCTGTAGTCGCGAATAAACATACACACAAACCAATTAATTAATGCGAAAGCATTAACTAGCGAGCCGACATCATCCGCTTTGAAACCATGCAAAACCTCACCTTAAAGGGATACTACAACAAAATTGCGGCGCTTATTTGTTTGGTCTATATGCGGTCAAAGGACCAGTATCACATCGGACGCACTAATCTCGTGTTAAAAAAGACACGAAAAGGACTTTTAAAACGAATTAAACGATTAGAAAAGAGCACCTGGTAGATGTCGCTAACGCCACGTTTATGATGCCCGTCTAGGAACCTTGACAGGTAATGACGTTAACCGTCTGCGCCTCCGGCCACCACGAGAGTAGAGTTGAAGAAGGAACAACACTCTTCCCCGAGAATCTCTTTTGTGAGTCCCAGAAGTTGCTATTGTGCCTTTACAAGACAATAGAATATTAACCCGTCACTCAAAATTTGTACAAAAGGAGCCACTTCGGTGTTTGGAACGACCAGCCCATCCTCTCGACGTCAGCCACGCCGCAGCTTTGCTAGTCCGGAGACGAACTACGTCACGATTGCAGGGGTGTCACGTGCTCTCCGCTGGGTGCTCTCCGAGCGCTTGCCAGATTTGCCGTTTATAACGAAAAATACAGCCATCAGGCTCAAAATAAAAACGTTATAGATTGTCAGTTTACGGATATTGTGGATCATGTTCAACCTATTCTTGAACACTACAGTATATTTCAATATTCGTTGAAGTATCCCTTTAAAGGGATACTTCAACGAAATTCGAAAATATACCAGTCCTGTTCAAAAATAAGTTGAATATGATCCCCAATATCCGAAAATGACAATCGCACGTTTGTATTTTGAGCCTGAGTGGCTGTATTTTTCGTTATAAACGGCCCACTCTGGCGAAGCGCTCGGAGAAGGCCAGCGGAGACCGCGTGACATCCAACGTAATCGTGACGTAGTTCGTCTCGGGACGAGCAAAGCTACGGCGAGGCTGACGTCGAGAGGATGGCCTGGTCGTTCCAGCCACCGAAGCGGCTCTATTTGGTGCAAATTTTGAGTGGCGAGTTAATCTTCTATAATCTTGTAGGGGGACAATACCGACTTCTCGGGCACAAAGATTTCTCAAGGAAGTGGAGTTCCCTCTTCCCCTCTTCTCTCGTCGTGGCCGGAGGCGATGTAGTTACCGTCACTACCTGTCAAGGTTTCTGACGAGCATTACCAACGGGCGTCAGCGACTATCCACCAGGTGCTCTTTGCTAATCGTTTTAATTCGTTTTAAAATTCCTTTTCGTTACTTTATAAAACAATATTGGTGTGTTCGATGTGATACTGCTCCTTTGAGACACATATAGACCCAAATATGAGCTCCGAAATTTCGTTGTAGTATCCCTTTAATGAAACCACGCGCAAAGCAAGCCAATGGCACATTTTACTCTTGCGTGCCCTTAGCTGGCGCACATCGACGAGGCTCCCATCGGCCGCTGCGCATCAGTTTGTGCGGTGTCATCCTGACTGTGTTACCGCACAGTTATATTAGCACTGACTGCTGCGTTCGCTCGCGCTATTATCGGTTGTGCGGCGCGTGGCAATATATGCGGCGCATAGAATAACCCAAGGGGTTCGCTCTGCTGGGAGCTACGT
>JAZHYW010022428.1:0-35034 GCA_037355805.1 Ixodes ricinus
ACATTGTGCTAATTTTAGTCCAAGTAGGGATATGTACTATTTTTCGTCAAAATAAGACATTGTGCTAATTTTAATCCAAGTAGGGATATGTACTATTTTTCGTCAAAATAAGACATTGTGCTAATTTTAGTCCAAGTAGGGATATGTACTATTTTTCGTCAAAATAAGACATTGTGCTAATTTTAATCCAAGTAGGGATATGTACTATTTTTCGTCAAAATAAGACATTGTGCTAATTTTAGTCCAAGTAGGGATATGTACTATTTTTCGTCAAAATAAGACATTGTGCTAATTTTAGTCCAAGTAGGGATATATACTATTTTTCGTCAAAATAAGACATTGTGCTAATTTTAATCCAAGTAGGGATATGTACTATTTTTCGTCAAAATAAGACATTGTGCTAATTTTAGTCCAAGTAGGGATATGTACTATTTTTCGTCAAAATAAGACATTGTGCTAATTTTAATCTAAGTAGGGAGATGTACTATTTTTCGTCAAAATAAGACATTGTGCTAATTTTAGTCCAAGTAGGGATATGTACTATTTTTCGTCAAAATAAGACATTGTGCTAATTTTAGTCCAAGTAGGGATATGTACTATTTATCGTCAAAATAAGACATTGTGCTAATTTTAATCCAAGTAGGTATATGTACTATTTTTTGTCAAAAAAAGACATTGTGCTAATTTTACTCCAAGTAGGGAGATGTACTATTTTCGTCAAAATAAGGCATTCTGCTAATTTTTGTCCAAGTAGAGATATATACTATTTTTCGTCAAAACAAGACATTGTGCTAATTTTAGTCCATGTAGGAATATGTAATATTTTCCGTCAAAATAAGACATTGTGCTAATTTTAATCCAAGTAGGGATATGTACTATTTTTCGTCAAAATAAGACATTGTGCAAATTTTAATCTAAGTAGGGATATGTACTATTTCTTGTCAAAATAAGACGTGTTAATTTTAGTCCAAGCAGGGATATGTACTATTTTTCGTCAAAATAAGACATTGTGCAAATTTTAATCTAAGTAGGGATATGTACTATTTTTCGTCAAAATAAGACATTGTACTAAATTTAGTCCAAGTAGGAATATGTACTATTTTTCGTCAAAATAAGACATTGTGCTAATTTTAGTCCATTTAGGGATATGTACTATTTTTCGTCAAAATAAGACATTGTGCTAATTTTAATCCAAGTAGGGATATGTAATATTTTTCGTCAAAATAAGACATTGTGCTAATTTTAGTCCAAGTAGGGATATTTACTATTTTTCGTCAAAATAAGACATTGTGCTAATTTTAATCCAAGTAGGGATATGTACTATTTTTCGTCAAAATAAGACATTGTGCTAATTTTAATCCAAGTAGGGATATGTACTATTTTTCGTCAAAATAAGACATTGTGCTAATTTTAGTCCAAGTAGGGATATGTACTATTTTTCGTCAAAATAAGACATTGTGCTAATTTTAATCCAAGTAGGGATATGTACTATTTTTCGTCAAAATAAGACATTGTGCTAATTTTAATCCAAGTAGGGATATGTACTATTTTTCGTCAAAATAAGACATTGTGCTAATTTTAGTCCAAGTAGGGATATGTACTATTTTTCGTCAAAATAAGACATTGTGCTAATTTTAATCCAAGTAGGGATATGTACTATTTTTCGTCAAAATAAGACATTGTGCTAATTTTAGTCCAAGTAGGGATATGTACTATTTTTCGTCAAAATAAGACATTGTGCTAATTTTAATCCAAGTAGGGATATGTACTATTTTTCGTCAAAATAAGACATTGTGCTAATTTTAGTCCAAGTAGGGATATGTACTATTTTTCGTCAAAATAAGACATTGTGCTAATTTTAATCCAAGTAGGGATATGTACTATTTTTCGTCAAAATAAGACATTGTGCTAATTTTAGTCCAAGTAGGGATATGTACTATTTTTCGTCAAAATAAGACATTGTGCTAATTTTAGTCCAAGTAGGGATATGTACTATTTTTCGTCAAAATAAGACATTGTGCTAATTTTAGTCCAAGTAGGGATATGTACTATTTTTCGTCAAAATAAGACATTGTGCTAATTTTAGTCCAAGTAGGGATATGTACTATTTTTCGTCAAAATAAGACATTGTGCTAATTTTAGTCCAAGTAGGGATATGTACTATTTTTCGTCAAAATAAGACATTGTGCTAATTTTAGTCCAAGTAGGGATATGTACTATTTTTCGTCAAAATAAGACATTGTGCTAATTTTAATCCAAGTAGGGATATGTACTATTTTTCGTCAAAATAAGACATTGTGCTAATTTTAGTCCAAGTAGGGATATGTACTATTTTTCGTCAAAATAAGACATTGTGCTAATTTTAATCCAAGTAGGGATATGTACTATTTTTCGTCAAAATAAGACATTGTGCTAATTTTAATCCAAGTAGGGATATGTACTATTTTTCGTCAAAATAAGACATTGTGCTAATTTTAATCCAAGTAGGGATATGTACTATTTTTCGTCAAAATAAGACATTGTGCTAATTTTAGTCCAAGTAGGGATATGTACTATTTTTCGTCAAAATAAGACATTGTGCTAATTTTAGTCCAAGTAGGGATATGTACTATTTTTCGTCAAAATAAGACATTGTGCTAATTTTAATCCAAGTAGGGATATGTACTATTTTTCGTCAAAATAAGACATTGTGCTAATTTTAGTCCAAGTAGGGATATGTACTATTTTTCGTCAAAATAAGACATTGTGCTAATTTTAGTCCAAGTAGGGATATGTACTATTTTTCGTCAAAATAAGACATTGTGCTAATTTTAGTCCAAGTAGGGATATGTACTATTTTTCGTCAAAATAAGACATTGTGCTAATTTTAGTCCAAGTAGGGATATGTACTATTTTTCGTCAAAATAAGACATTGTGCTAATTTTAATCCAAGTAGGGATATGTACTATTTTTCGTCAAAATAAGACATTGTGCTAATTTTAGTCCAAGTAGGGATATGTACTATTTTTCGTCAAAATAAGACATTGTGCTAATTTTAGTCCAAGTAGGGATATGTACTATTTTTCGTCAAAATAAGACATTGTGCTAATTTTAGTCCAAGTAGGGATATGTACTATTTTTCGTCAAAATAAGACATTGTGCTAATTTTAGTCCAAGTAGGGATATGTACTATTTTTCGTCAAAATAAGACATTGTGCTAATTTTAGTCCAAGTAGGGATATGTACTATTTTTCGTCAAAATAAGACATTGTGCTAATTTTAATCCAAGTAGGGATATGTACTATTTTTCGTCAAAATAAGACATTGTGCTAATTTTAGTCCAAGTAGGGATATGTACTATTTTTCGTCAAAATAAGACATTGTGCTAATTTTAATCCAAGTAGGGATATGTACTATTTTTCGTCAAAATAAGACATTGTGCTAATTTTAGTCCAAGTAGGGATATGTACTATTTTTCGTCAAAATAAGACATTGTGCTAATTTTAGTCCAAGTAGGGATATGTACTATTTTTCGTCAAAATAAGACATTGTGCTAATTTTAATCCAAGTAGGGATATGTACTATTTTTCGTCAAAATAAGACATTGTGCTAATTTTAGTCCAAGTAGGAATATGTACTATTTTTCGTCAAAATAAGACATTGTGCTAATTTTAATCCAAGTAGGGATATGTACTATTTTTCGTCAAAATAAGACATTGTGCTAATTTTAGTCCAAGTAGGGATATGTACTATTTTTCGTCAAAATAAGACATTGTGCTAATTTTAGTCCAAGTAGGGATATGTACTATTTTTCGTCAAAATAAGACATTGTGCTAATTTTAGTCCAAGTAGGGATATGTACTATTTTTCGTCAAAATAAGACATTGTGCTAATTTTAGTCCAAGTAGGGATATGTACTATTTTTCGTCAAAATAAGACATTGTGCTAATTTTAATCCAAGTAGGGATATGTACTATTTTTCGTCAAAATAAGACATTGTGCTAATTTTAGTCCAAGTAGGGATATGTACTATTTTTCGTCAAAATAAGACATTGTGCTAATTTTAGTCCAAGTAGGGATATGTACTATTTTTCGTCAAAATAAGACATTGTGCTAATTTTAATCCAAGTAGGGATATGTACTATTTTTCGTCAAAATAAGACATTGTGCTAATTTTAATCCAAGTAGGGATATGTACTATTTTTCGTCAAAATAAGACATTGTGCTAATTTTAGTCCAAGTAGGGATATGTACTATTTTTCGTCAAAATAAGACATTGTGCTAATTTTAATCCAAGTAGGGATATGTACTATTTTTCGTCAAAATAAGACATTGTGCTAATTTTAGTCCAAGTAGGGATATGTACTATTTTTCGTCAAAATAAGACATTGTGCTAATTTTAATCCAAGTAGGGATATGTACTATTTTTCGTCAAAATAAGACATTGTGCTAATTTTAGTCCAAGTAGGAATATGTACTATTTTTCGTCAAAATAAGACATTGTGCTAATTTTAGTCCAAGTAGGGATATGTACTATTTTTCGTCAAAATAAGACATTGTGCTAATTTTAATCCAAGTAGGGATATGTACTATTTTTCGTCAAAATAAGACATTGTGCTAATTTTAATCCAAGTAGGGATATGTACTATTTTTCGTCAAAATAAGACATTGTGCTAATTTTAGTCCAAGTAGGGATATGTACTATTTTTCGTCAAAATAAGACATTGTGCTAATTTTTAGTCCAAGTAGGGATATGTACTATTTTTCGTCAAAATAAGACATTGTGCTAATTTTAGTCCAAGTAGGGATATGTACTATTTTTCGTCAAAATAAGACATTGTGCTAATTTTAATCCAAGTAGGGATATGTACTATTTTTCGTCAAAATAAGACATTGTGCTAATTTTAATCCAAGTAGGGATATGTACTATTTTTCGTCAAAATAAGACATTGTGCTAATTTTAGTCCAAGTAGGGATATGTACTATTTTTCGTCAAAATAAGACATTGTGCTAATTTTAGTCCAAGTAGGGATATGTACTATTTTTCGTCAAAATAAGACATTGTGCTAATTTTAATCCAAGTAGGGATATGTACTATTTTTCGTCAAAATAAGACATTGTGCTAATTTTAATCCAAGTAGGGATATGTACTATTTTTCGTCAAAATAAGACATTGTGCTAATTTTAATCCAAGTAGGGATATGTACTATTTTTCGTCAAAATAAGACATTGTGCTAATTTTAGTCCAAGTAGGGATATGTACTATTTTTCGTCAAAATAAGACATTGTGCTAATTTTAGTCCAAGTAGGGATATGTACTATTTTTCGTCAAAATAAGACATTGTGCTAATTTTAATCCAAGTAGGGATATGTACTATTTTTCGTCAAAATAAGACATTGTGCTAATTTTAGTCCAAGTAGGGATATGTACTATTTTTCGTCAAAATAAGACATTGTGCTAATTTTAGTCCAAGTAGGGATATGTACTATTTTTCGTCAAAATAAGACATTGTGCTAATTTTAGTCCAAGTAGGGATATGTACTATTTTTCGTCAAAATAAGACATTGTGCTAATTTTAATCCAAGTAGGGATATGTACTATTTTTCGTCAAAATAAGACATTGTGCTAATTTTAGTCCAAGTAGGGATATGTACTATTTTTCGTCAAAATAAGACATTGTGCTAATTTTAATCCAAGTAGGGATATGTACTATTTTTCGTCAAAATAAGACATTGTGCTAATTTTAATCCAAGTAGGGATATGTACTATTTTTCGTCAAAATAAGACATTGTGCTAATTTTAGTCCAAGTAGGGATATGTACTATTTTTCGTCAAAATAAGACATTGTGCTAATTTTAATCCAAGTAGGAATATGTACTATTTTTCGTCAAAATAAGACATTGTGCTAATTTTAGTCCAAGTAGGGATATGTACTATTTTTCGTCAAAATAAGACATTGTGCTAATTTTAGTCCAAGTAGGGATATGTACTATTTTTCGTCAAAATAAGACATTGTGCTAATTTTAGTCCAAGTAGGGATATGTACTATTTTTCGTCAAAATAAGACATTGTGCTAATTTTAGTCCAAGTAGGGATATGTACTATTTTTCGTCAAAATAAGACATTGTGCTAATTTTAATCCAAGTAGGGATATGTACTATTTTTCGTCAAAATAAGACATTGTGCTAATTTTAATCCAAGTAGGGATATGTACTATTTTTCGTCAAAATAAGACATTGTGCTAATTTTAGTCCAAGTAGGGATATGTACTATTTTTCGTCAAAATAAGACATTGTGCTAATTTTAATCCAAGTAGGGATATGTACTATTTTTCGTCAAAATAAGACATTGTGCTAATTTTAGTCCAAGTAGGGATATGTACTATTTTTCGTCAAAATAAGACATTGTGCTAATTTTAATCCAAGTAGGGATATGTACTATTTTTCGTCAAAATAAGACATTGTGCTAATTTTAGTCCAAGTAGGGATATGTACTATTTTTCGTCAAAATAAGACATTGTGCTAATTTTAGTCCAAGTAGGGATATGTACTATTTTTCGTCAAAATAAGACATTGTGCTAATTTTAATCCAAGTAGGGATATGTACTATTTTTCGTCAAAATAAGACATTGTGCTAATTTTAGTCCAAGTAGGGATATGTACTATTTTTCGTCAAAATAAGACATTGTGCTAATTTTAATCCAAGTAGGGATATGTACTATTTTTCGTCAAAATAAGACATTGTGCTAATTTTAGTCCAAGTAGGGATATGTACTATTTTTCGTCAAAATAAGACATTGTGCTAATTTTAGTCCAAGTAGGATATGTACTATTTTTCGTCAAAATAAGACATTGTGCTAATTTTAGTCCAAGTAGGGATATGTACTATTTTTCGTCAAAATAAGACATTGTGCTAATTTTAATTCAAGTAGGGATATGTACTATTTTTCGTCAAAATAAGACATTGTGCTAATTTTAGTCCAAGTAGGAATATGTACTATTTTTCGTCAAAATAAGACATTGTGCTAATTTTAGTCCAAGTAGGAGATGTACTATTTTTCGTCAAAATAAGACATTGTGCTAATTTTAATCCAAGTAGGGATATGTACTATTTTTCGTCAAAATAAGACATTGTGCTAATTTTAGTCCAAGTAGGGATATGTACTATTTTTCGTCAAAATAAGACATTGTGCTAATTTTAATCCAGAGTAGGGATATGTACTATTTTTCGTCAAAATAAGACATTGTGCTAATTTTAATCCAAGTAGGGATATGTACTATTTTTCGTCAAAATAAGACATTGTGCTAATTTTAATCCAAGTAGGGATATGTACTATTTTTCGTCAAAATAAGACATTGTGCTAATTTTAATCCAAGTAGGAATATGTACTATTTTTCGTCAAAATAAGACATTGTGCTAATTTTAGTCCAAGTAGGGATATGTACTATTTTTCGTCAAAATAAGACATTCAATATGCGTACATTTTAATCCAAGTAGGGATATGTACAATATTTTTCGTCAAAATAAGACATTGTGCTAATTTTAGTCCAAGTAGGGATATGTACTATTTTTCGTCAAAATAAGACATTGTGCTAATTTTAATCCAAGTAGGGATATGTACTATTTTTCGTCAAAATAAGACATTGTGCTAATTTTAGTCCAAGTAGGGATATGTACTATTTTTCGTCAAAATAAGACATTGTGCTAATTTTAATCCAAGTAGGGATATGTACTATTTTTCGTCAAAATAAGACATTGTGCTAATTTTAATCCAAGTAGGGATATGTACTATTTTTCGTCAAAATAAGACATTGCGCTAATTTTAATCCAAGTAGGGATATGTACTATTTTTCGTCAAAATAAGACATTGTGCTAATTTTAATCCAAGTAGGGATATGTACTATTTTTCGTCAAAATAAGACATTGTGCTAATTTTAGTCTAAGTAGGAAGATGTACTATTTTTCGTCAAAATAAGACATTGTGCTAATTTTAGTCCAAGTAGGGATATGTACTATTTTTCGTCAAAATAAGACATTGTGCTAATTTTAATCCAAGTAGGGATATGTACTATTTTCATCAAAATAAGACATTGTGCTAATTTTAATCCAAGTAGGATATGTACTATTTTTCGTCAAAATAAGACATTGTGCTAATTTTAATCCAAGTAGGAGATATGTACTATTTTTCGTCAAAATAAGACATTAGTGCTAATTTTAGTCCAAGTAGAGATATGTACTATTTTTCGTCAAAATAAGACATTGTGCTAATTTTAGTCCAAGTAGGGATATGTACTATTTTTCGTCAAAATAAGACATTGTGCTAATTTTAATCTAAGTAGGGATATGTACTATTTTTCGTCAAAAATAAACATTGTGCTAATTTTAATCCAAGTAGGGATATGTACTATTTTCTTGTCAAAATAAGACATTGTGCTAATTTTAATCTAAGTAGGGATATGTACTATTTTTCGTCAAAATAAGACATTGTGCTAATTTTAATCTAAGTAGGGATATGTACTATTTTTCGTCAAAAATAATGACATTGTGCTAATTTTAGTCCAAGTAGGATATGTACTATTTTTCGCCAAAAATAAGACATTGTGCTAATTTTAGTCCATGTAGGGATATGTGCTATTTTTCGTCAAAATAAGACATTGTGCTAATTTTAATCCAGTAGAGATATATATATTTTTCATCAAAATAAGACATTGTGCTAATTTTAGTCCAAGTAGGGATATGTACTATTTTCATCAAAATAAGACATTGTGCTAATTTTAATCCAAGTAGGGATGATATACTATTTTCGTCAAAATAAGACATTAGTGCTAATTTTTAATCCAAGTAGGGATATGTACTATTTTTCGTCAAAATAAGACATTGTGCTAATTTTCAGTCCAAGTAGGGATATGTACTATTTTTCGTCAAAATAATACATTGTGCTAATTTTAATCTAAGTAGGGATATGTACTATTTTTCGTCAAAATAAGACATTGTGCTAATTTTAGTCCAAGTAGGGATATGTACTATTTTTGTCAAAATAAGACATTGTGCTAATTTTAATCCAAGTAGGGATATGCACTATTTTTCGTCAAAATAAGACATTGTGCTAATTTTAGTCCAAGTAGGAATATGTACTATTTTTCGTCAAAATAAGACATTGTGCTAATTTTAGTCCAAGTAGGGATATGTACTATTTTTCGTCAAAATAAGACATTGTGCTAATTTTAATCCAAGTAGGGATATGTACTATTTTTCGTCAAAATAAGACATTGTGCTAATTTTAGTCCAAGTAGGGATATGTACTATTTTTCGTCAAAATAAGACATTGTGCTAATTTTAATCCAAGTAGGGATATGTACTATTTTTCGTCAAAATAAGACATTGTGCTAATTTTAATCCAAGTAGGGATATGTACTATTTTTAGTCAAAATAAGACATTGTGCTAATTTTAATCCAAGTAGGGATATGTACTATTTTTCGTCAAAATAAGACATTGTGCTAATTTTAGTCCAAGTAGGAATATGTACTATTTTTCGTCAAAATAAGACATTGTGCTAATTTTAATCCAAGTAGGGATATGTACTATTTTCGTCAAAATAAGACATTGTGCTAATTTTAATCCAAGTAGGGATATGTACTATTTTTCGTCAAAAATAAGGTACGTTGTGCTAATTTTAATCCAAGTAGGGAGATGTACTATTTTTCGTCAAAATAAGACATTGTGCTAATTTTAATCCAAGTAGGGATATGTACTATTTTTCGTCAAAATAAGACATTGTGCTAATTTTAGTCCAAGTAGGGATATGTACTATTTTTCGTCAAAATAAGACATTGTGCTAATTTTAATCCAAGTAGGGATATGTACTATTTTTCGTCAAAATAAGACATTGTGCTAATTTTAATCCAAGTAGGGATATGTACTATTTTTCGTCTAAACATGTAATTGACCAAGTAGGATATGTGCTATTTTTCGTCAAAGTAGGATATGTGCTAATTTTAGTCAAGTAGGATATGTACATTTTGTAATAGCATTGTGCAATCTTAATCAGAGATATGTACTATTTTCGTCAAAATAAGACATTGTGCTAATTTTAATCCAAGTAGGGATATGTACTATTTTTCGTCAAAATAAGACATTGTGCTAATTTTAATCCAAGTATGGATATGTACTATTTTTCGTCAAAATAAGACATTGTGCTAATTTTAGTCCAAGTAGGGATATGTACTATTTTTCGTCAAAATAAGACATTGTGCTAATTTTAATCCAAGTAGGGATATGTACTATTTTCGTCAAAATAAGACATTGTGCTAATTTTAATCCAAGTAGGAGATATGTACTATTTTTCGTCAAAATAAGACATTGTGCTAATTTTAATCCAAGTAGGGATATGTACTATTTTTCGTCAAAATAAGACATTGTGCTAATTTTAATCCAAGTAGGGATATGTACTATTTTTCGTCAAAATAAGACATTGTGCTAATTTTAATCCAAGTAGGGATATGTACTATTTTTCGTCAAAATAAGACATTGTGCTAATTTTAATCCAAGTAGGGATATGTACTATTTTTTCGTCAAAATAAGACATTGTGCTAATTTTAATCCAAGTAGGGATATGTACTATTTTTCGTCAAAATAAGACATTGTGCTAATTTTAATCCAAGTAGGGATATGTACTATTTTTCGTCAAAATAAGACATTGTGCTAATTTTAATCCAAGTAGGGATATGTACTATTTTTCGTCAAAATAAGACATTGTGCTAATTTTAGTCCAAGTAGGGATATGTACTATTTTTCGTCAAAATAAGACATTGTGCTAATTTTAATCCAAGTAGGGATATGTACTATTTTTCGTCAAAATAAGACATTGTGCTAATTTTAATCCAAGTAGGGATATGTACTATTTTTCGTCAAAATAAGACATTGTGCTAATTTTAATCCAAGTAGGGATATGTACTATTTTTCGTCAAAATAAGACATTGTGCTAATTTTAGTCCAAGTAGGGATATGTACTATTTTTCGTCAAAATAATACATTGTGCTAATTTTAATCCAAGTAGGGATATGTACTATTTTTCGTCAAAATAAGACATTGTGCTAATTTTAATCCAAGTAGGATATGTACTATTTTTCGTCAAAATAAGACATTGTGCTAATTTTAGTCCAAGTAGGGATATGTACTATTTTTCGTCAAAATAAGACATTGTGCTAATTTTAATCCAAGTAGGGATATGTACTATTTTTCGTCAAAATAAGACATTGTGCTAATTTTAATCCAAGTAGGGATATGTACTATTTTTCGTCAAAATAAGACATTGTGCTAATTTTAATCAAGTAGGGATATGTACTATTTTTCGTCAAAATAAGACATTGTGCTAATTTTAATCCAAGTAGGGATATGTACTATTTTTCGTCAAAATAAGACATTGTGCTAATTTTAATCCAAGTAGGGATATGTACTATTTTTCGTCAAAATAAGACATTGTGCTAATTTTAATCCAAGTAGGGATATGTACTATTTTTCGTCAAAATAAGACATTGTGCTAATTTTAATCCAAGTAGGGATATGTACTATTTTTCGTCAAAATAAGACATTGTGCTAATTTTAATCCAAGTAGGGATATGTACTATTTTTCGTCAAAATAAGACATTGTGCTAATTTTAATCCAAGTAGGGATATGTACTATTTTTCGTCAAAATAAGACATTGTGCTAATTTTAATCCAAGTAGGGATATGTACTATTTTTCGTCAAAATAAGACATTGTGCTAATTTTAATCCAAGTAGGGATATGTACTATTTTTCGTCAAAATAAGACATTGTGCTAATTTTAATCCAAGTAGGGATATGTACTATTTTTCGTCAAAATAATACATTGTGCTAATTTTAATCCAAGTAGGGATATGTACTATTTTTCGTCAAAATAAGACATTGTGCTAATTTTAATCCAAGTAGGAATATGTACTATTTTTCGTCAAAATAAGACATTGTGCTAATTTTAGTCCAAGTAGGGATATGTACTATTTTCGTCAAAATAAGACATTGTGCTAATTTTAATCCAAGTAGGGATATGTACTATTTTTCGTCAAAATAAGACATTGTGCTAATTTTAATCCAAGTAGGGATATGTACTATTTTTCGTCAAAATAAGACATTGTGCTAATTTTAATCCAAGTAGGGATATGTACTATTTTTCGTCAAAATAAGACATTGTGCTAATTTTAATCCAAGTAGGGATATGTACTATTTTTCGTCAAAATAAGACATTGTGCTAATTTTAATCCAAGTAGGGATATGTACTATTTTTCGTCAAAATAAGACATTGTGCTAATTTTAATCCAAGTAGGGATATGTACTATTTTTCGTCAAAATAAGACATTGTGCTAATTTTAATCCAAGTAGGGATATGTACTATTTTTCGTCAAAATAAGACATTGTGCTAATTTTAATCCAAGTAGGGATATGTACTATTTTTCGTCAAAATAAGACATTGTGCTAATTTTAATCCAAGTAGGGATATGTACTATTTTTCGTCAAAATAAGACATTGTGCTAATTTTAATCCAAGTAGGGATATGTACTATTTTTCGTCAAAATAAGACATTGTGCTAATTTTAATCCAAGTAGGGATATGTACTATTTTTCGTCAAAATAAGACATTGTGCTAATTTTAATCCAAGTAGGGAGATGTACTATTTTTCGTCAAAATAAGACATTGTGCTAATTTTAATCCAAGTAGGGATATGTACTATTTTTCGTCAAAATAAGACATTGTGCTAATTTTAATCCAAGTAGGGATATGTACTATTTTTCGTCAAAATAAGACATTGTGCTAATTTTAATCCAAGTAGGGATATGTACTATTTTTCGTCAAAATAAGACATTGTGCTAATTTTAATCCAAGTAGGGATATGTACTATTTTTCGTCAAAATAAGACATTGTGCTAATTTTAATCCAAGTAGGGATATGTACTATTTTTCGTCAAAATAAGACATTGTGCTAATTTTAATCCAAGTAGGGAGATGTACTATTTTTGTCAAAATAAGACATTGTGCTAATTTTAATCCAAGTAGGGATATGTACTATTTTTCGTCAAAATAAGACATTGTGCTAATTTTAATCCAAGTAGGGATATGTACTATTTTCGTCAAAATAAGACATTGTGCTAATTTTAATCCAAGTAGGGATATGTACTATTTTTCGTCAAAATAAGACATTGTGCTAATTTTAATCCAAGTAGGGATATGTACTATTTTTCGTCAAAATAAGACATTGTGCTAATTTTAATCCAAGTAGGAATATGTACTATTTTTCGTCAAAATAAGACATTGTGCTAATTTTAATCCAAGTAGGGATATGTACTATTTTTCGTCAAAATAAGACATTGTGCTAATTTTAGTCCAAGTAGGGATATGTACTATTTTTCGTCAAAATAAGACATTGTGCTAATTTTAATCTAAGTAGGGATATGTACTATTTTTCGTCAAAATAAGACATTGTGCTAATTTTAATCCAAGTAGGAATATGTACTATTTTTCGTCAAAATAAGACATTGTGCTAATTTTAATCCAAGTAGGGATATGTACTATTTTTCGTCAAAATAAGACATTGTGCTAATTTCAGTCAAAATAGGCATATGTACTATTTTACGTCAAAATAATACATTGTGCTAATTTTAATCAAAGTAGCGACATGTCTTATTTTGACGTAAAAATAGGACATTGTCACTAATTCTAATTAGTAGAATAGTACTATTTTGTCAGATAAAATAGTACATTATCCCTACTTAGATCTAATATTAGCATAATGTACTATTTTGACGAAAAATAGCACATATCTGCTACTTTGACTAAAGTAGCGACAATGTCTTATTTTGGCGAAAAATAGTACATATCCTACTTGGATCAAAATTAGCACAATGTACTATTTTGACGAAAAATAGTACATTCCCTAATTGATTAAAATTAGCACAATGTCTATTTTTTGACGAAAAATAGTACATTATGCTACTTTAGATTAAAGTTAGCATATATGTCTTATTTTGACGAAAAATAGTACATATCCCTACTTGGATTAAAATTAGCACAATGTCTTATTTTGACGAAAAATAGTACATATCCCTACTTGGATTAAAATTAGCACAATGTCTTATTTTGACGAAAAATAGTACATATCCCTACTTGGACTAAAATTAGCACAATGTCTTATTTTGACGAAAAATAGTACATATCCCTACTTAGATTAAAATTAGCACAATGTATTATTTTGACGAAAAATAGTACATATCCCTACTTGGATTAAAATTAGCACAATGTCTTATTTTGACGAAAAATAGTACATATCCCTACTTGGATTAAAATTAGCACAATGTATTATTTTGACGAAAAATAGTACATATCCCTACTTGGATTAAAATTAGCACAATGTCTTATTTTGACGAAAAATAGTACATATCCCTACTTGGATTAAAATTAGCACAATGTCTTATTTTGACGAAAAATAGTACATATCCCTACTTGGATTAAAATTAGCACAATGTATTATTTTGACGAAAAATAGTACATATCCCTACTTGGATTAAAATTAGCACAATGTCTTATTTTGACGAAAAATAGTACATATCCCTACTTGGATTAAAATTAGCACAATGTCTTATTTTGACGAAAAATAGTACATATCCCTACTTGGATTAAAATTAGCACAATGTCTTATTTTGACGAAAAATAGTACATATCCCTACTTGGATTAAAATTAGCACAATGTCTTATTTTGACGAAAAATAATACATATCCCTACTTGGATTAAAATTAGCACAATGTCTTATTTTGACGAAAAATAGTACATATCCCTACTTGGATTAAAATTAGCACAATGTCTTATTTTGACGAAAAATAGTACATATCTCTACTTGGATTAAAATTAGCACAATGTCTTATTTTGACGAAAAATAGTACATATTCCTACTTGGATTAAAATTAGCACAATGTCTTATTTTGACGAAAAATAGTACATATCCCTACTTGGATTAAAATTAGCACAATGTATTATTTTGACGAAAAATAGTACATATCCCTACTTGGATTAAAATTAGCACAATGTCTTATTTTGACGAAAAATAGTACATATCCCTACTTGGATTAAAATTAGCACAATGTCTTATTTTGACGAAAAATAGTACATATCCCTACTTGGATTAAAATTAGCACAATGTATTATTTTGACGAAAAATAGTACATATCCCTACTTGGACTAAAATTAGCACAATGTCTTATTTTGACGAAAAATAGTACATATCCCTACTTGGATTAAAATTAGCACAATGTCTTATTTTGACGAAAAATAGTACATATCCCTACTTGGATTAAAATTAGCACAATGTCTTATTTTGACGAAAAATAGTACATATCCCTACTTGGATTAAAATTAGCACAATGTCTTATTTTGACGAAAAATAGTACATATCCCTACTTGGATTAAAATTAGCACAATGTCTTATTTTGACGAAAAATAGTACATATCCCTACTTGGATTAAAATTAGCACAATGTCTTATTTTGACGAAAAATAGTACATATCCCTACTTGGATTAAAATTAGCACAATGTCTTATTTTGACGAAAAATAGTACATATCCCTACTTGGATTAAAATTAGCACAATGTCTTATTTTGACGAAAAATAGTACATATCCCTACTTGGATTAAAATTAGCACAATGTCTTATTTTGACGAAAAATAGTACATATCCCTACTTGGATTAAAATTAGCACAATGTCTTATTTTGACGAAAAATAGTACATATCCCTACTTGGATTAAAATTAGCACAATGTATTATTTTGACGAAAAATAGTACATATCCCTACTTGGATTAAAATTAGCACAATGTCTTATTTTGACGAAAAATAGTACATATCTCTACTTGGATTAAAATTAGCACAATGTCTTATTTTGACGAAAAATAGTACATATCCCTACTTGGATTAAAATTAGCACAATGTCTTATTTTGACGAAAAATAGTACATATCCCTACTTGGATTAAAATTAGCACAATGTCTTATTTTGACGAAAAATAGTACATATCCCTACTTGGATTAAAATTAGCACAATGTCTTATTTTGACGAAAAATAGTACATATCCCTACTTGGATTAAAATTAGCACAATGTCTTATTTTGACGAAAAATAGTACATATCCCTACTTGGATTAAAATTAGCACAATGTCTTATTTTGACGAAAAATAGTACATATCCCTACTTGGATTAAAATTAGCACAATGTCTTATTTTGACGAAAAATAGTACATATCCCTACTTGGATTAAAATTAGCACAATGTCTTATTTTGACGAAAAATAGTACATATCCCTACTTGGATTAAAATTAGCACAATGTCTTATTTTGACGAAAAATAGTACATATCCCTACTTGGATTAAAATTAGCACAATGTCTTATTTTGACGAAAAATAGTACATATCCCTACTTGGATTAAAATTAGCACAATGTCTTATTTTGACGAAAAATAGTACATATCCCTACTTGGATTAAAATTAGCACAATGTCTTATTTTGACGAAAAATAGTACATATCCCTACTTGGATTAAAATTAGCACAATGTCTTATTTTGACGAAAATAGTACATATCCCTACTTGGATTAAAATTAGCACAATGTCTTATTTTGACGAAAAATAGTACATATCCCTACTTGGATTAAAATTAGCACAATGTCTTATTTTGACGAAAAATAGTACATCTCCCTACTTGGATTAAAATTAGCACAATGTCTTATTTTGACGAAAAATAGTACATATCCCTACTTGGATTAAAATTAGCACAATGTCTTATTTTGACGAAAAATAGTACATATCCCTACTTGGATTAAAATTAGCACAATGTCTTATTTTGACGAAAAATAGTACATCTCCCTACTTGGATTAAAATTAGCACAATGTCTTATTTTGACGAAAAATAGTACATATCCCTACTTGGATTAAAATTAGCACAATGTCTTATTTTGACGAAAAATAGTACATATCCCTACTTGGATTAAAATTAGCACAATGTCTTATTTTGACGAAAAATAGTACATATCCCTACTTGGATTAAAATTAGCACAATGTCTTATTTTGACGAAAAATAGTACATATCCCTACTTGGATTAAAATTAGCACAATGTCTTATTTTGACGAAAAATAGTACATATCCCTACTTGGATTAAAATTAGCACAATGTCTTATTTTGACGAAAAATAGTACATATCCCTACTTGGATTAAAATTAGCACAATGTCTTATTTTGACGAAAAATAGTACATATCCCTACTTGGATTAAAATTAGCACAATGTCTTATTTTGACGAAAAATAGTACATATCCCTACTTGGATTAAAATTAGCACAATGTATTATTTTGACGAAAAATAGTACATATCCCTACTTGGATTAAAATTAGCACAATGTCTTATTTTGACGAAAAATAGTACATCATCCCTACTTGGATTAAAATTAGCACAATGTCTTATTTTGACGAAAAATAGTACATATCCCTACTTGGATTAAAATTAGCACAATGTCTTATTTTGACGAAAAATAGTACATATCCCTACTTGGATTAAAATTAGCACAATGTCTTATTTTGACGAAAAATAGTACATATCCCTACTTGGATTAAAATTAGCACAATGTCTTATTTTGACGAAAAATAGTACATCTCCCTACTTGGACTAAAATTAGCACAATGTATTATTTTGACGAAAAATAGTACATATCCCTACTTGGACTAAAATTAGCACAATGTCTTATTTTGACGAAAAATAGTACATATCCCTACTTGGATTAAAATTAGCACAATGTCTTATTTTGACGAAAAATAGTACATATCCCTACTTGGATTAAAATTAGCACAATGTCTTATTTTGACGAAAAATAGTACATATCCCTACTTGGATTAAAATTAGCACAATGTCTTATTTTGACGAAAAATAGTACATATCCCTACTTGGATTAAAATTAGCACAATGTCTTATTTTGATGAAAAATAGTACATATCCCTACTTGGATTAAAATTAGCACAATGTCTTATTTTGACGAAAAATAGTACATATCCCTACTTGGATTAAAATTAGCACAATGTCTTATTTTGACGAAAAATAGTACATATCCCTACTTGGATTAAAATTAGCACAATGTCTTATTTTGACGAAAAATAGTACATCTCCCTACTTGGATTAAAATTAGCACAATGTCTTATTTTGACGAAAAATAGTACATATCCCTACTTGGATTAAAATTAGCACAATGTCTTATTTTGACGAAAAATAGTACATATCCCTACTTGGATTAAAATTAGCACAATGTCTTATTTTGACGAAAAATAGTACATCTCCCTACTTGGATTAAAATTAGCACAATGTCTTATTTTGACGAAAAATAGTACATATCCCTACTTGGATTAAAATTAGCACAATGTCTTATTTTGACGAAAAATAGTACATATCCCTACTTGGATTAAAATTAGCACAATGTCTTATTTTGACGAAAAATAGTACATATTCCCTACTTGGATTAAAATTAGCACAATGTCTTATTTTGACGAAAAATAGTACATATCCCTACTTGGATTAAAATTAGCACAATGTCTTATTTTGACGAAAAATAGTACATATCCCTACTTGGATTAAAATTAGCACAATGTCTTATTTTGACGAAAAATAGTACATCTCCCTACTTGGATTAAAATTAGCACAATGTCTTATTTTGACGAAAAATAGTACATATCCCTACTTGGACTAAAATTAGCACAATGTCTTATTTTGACGAAAAATAGTACATATCCCTACTTGGATTAAAATTAGCACAATGTCTTATTTTGACGAAAAATAGTACATATCCCTACTTGGATTAAAATTAGCACAATGTCTTATTTTGACGAAAAATAGTACATATCCCTACTTGGATTAAAATTAGCACAATGTCTTATTTTGACGAAAAATAGTACATATCCCTACTTGGATTAAAATTAGCACAATGTCTTATTTTGACGAAAAATAGTACATATCCCTACTTGGATTAAAATTAGCACAATGTCTTATTTTGACGAAAAATAGTACATATCCCTACTTGGATTAAAATTAGCACAATGTCTTATTTTGACGAAAAATAGTACATCTCCCTACTTGGATTAAAATTAGCACAATGTCTTATTTTGACGAAAAATAGTACATATCCCTACTTGGATTAAAATTAGCACAATGTCTTATTTTGACGAAAAATAGTACATATCCCTACTTGGATTAAAATTAGCACAATGTCTTATTTTGACGAAAAATAGTACATATCCCTACTTGGATTAAAATTAGCACAATGTCTTATTTTGACGAAAAATAGTACATATTCCTACTTGGATTAAAATTAGCACAATGTCTTATTTTGACGAAAAATAGTACATATCCCTACTTGGATTAAAATTAGCACAATGTCTTATTTTGACGAAAAATAGTACATATCCCTACTTGGATTAAAATTAGCACAATGTATTATTTTGACGAAAAATAGTACATATCCCTACTTGGATTAAAATTAGCACAATGTCTTATTTTGACGAAAAATAGTACATATCCCTACTTGGATTAAAATTAGCACAATGTCTTATTTTGACGAAAAATAGTACATATCCCTACTTGGATTAAAATTAGCACAATGTCTTATTTTGACGAAAAATAGTACATATCCCTACTTGGATTAAAATTAGCACAATGTCTTATTTTGACGAAAAATAGTACATATCCCTACTTGGATTAAAATTAGCACAATGTCTTATTTTGACGAAAAATAGTACATATCCCTACTTGGATTAAAATTAGCACAATGTCTTATTTTGACGAAAAATAGTACATATCCCTACTTGGATTAAAATTAGCACAATGTCTTATTTTGACGAAAAATAGTACATATCCCTACTTGGATTAAAATTAGCACAATGTCTTATTTTGACGAAAAATAGTACATATCCCTACTTGGATTAAAATTAGCACAATGTCTTATTTTGACGAAAAATAGTACATCTCCCTACTTGGATTAAAATTAGCACAATGTCTTATTTTGACGAAAAATAGTACATATCCCTACTTGGATTAAAATTAGCACAATGTCTTATTTTGACGAAAAATAGTACATATCCCTACTTGGATTAAAATTAGCACAATGTCTTATTTTGACGAAAAATAGTACATATCCCTACTTGGACTAAAATTAGCACAATGTCTTATTTTGACGAAAAATAGTACATATCCCTACTTGGATTAAAATTAGCACAATGTCTTATTTTGACGAAAAATAGTACATATCCCTACTTGGATTAAAATTAGCACAATGTCTTATTTTGACGAAAAATAGTACATATCCCTACTTGGATTAAAATTAGCACAATGTCTTATTTTGACGAAAAATAGTACATATCCCTACTTGGATTAAAATTAGCACAATGTCTTATTTTGACGAAAAATAGTACATATCCCTACTTGGATTAAAATTAGCACAATGTCTTATTTTGACGAAAAATAGTACATATCCCTACTTGGATTAAAATTAGCACAATGTCTTATTTTGACGAAAAATAGTACATATCCCTACTTGGATTAAAATTAGCACAATGTCTTATTTTGACGAAAAATAGTACATATCCCTACTTGGATTAAAATTAGCACAATGTCTTATTTTGACGAAAAATAGTACATATCCCTACTTGGATTAAAATTAGCACAATGTCTTATTTTGACGAAAAATAGTACATATCCCTACTTGGATTAAAATTAGCACAATGTCTTATTTTGACGAAAAATAGTACATATCCCTACTTGGATTAAAATTAGCACAATGTCTTATTTTGACGAAAAATAGTACATATCCCTACTTGGATTAAAATTAGCACAATGTCTTATTTTGACGAAAAATAGTACATATCCCTACTTGGATTAAAATTAGCACAATGTCTTATTTTGACGAAAAATAGTACATATCCCTACTTGGATTAAAATTAGCACAATGTCTTATTTTGACGAAAAATAGTACATATCCCTACTTGGACTAAAATTAGCACAATGTCTTATTTTGACGAAAAATAGTACATCTCCCTACTTGGATTAAAATTAGCACAATGTCTTATTTTGACGAAAAATAGTACATATCCCTACTTGGATTAAAATTAGCACAATGTCTTATTTTGACGAAAAATAGTACATATCCCTACTTGGATTAAAATTAGCACAATGTCTTATTTTGACGAAAAATAGTACATATCCCTACTTGGATTAAAATTAGCACAATGTCTTATTTTGACGAAAAATAGTACATATCCCTACTTGGACTAAAATTAGCACAATGTCTTATTTTGACGAAAAATAGTACATATCCCTACTTGGATTAAAATTAGCACAATGTCTTATTTTTGACGAAAAATAGTACATATCCCTACTTGGATTAAAATTAGCACAATGTCTTATTTTGACGAAAAATAGTACATATCCCTACTTGGATTAAAATTAGCACAATGTATTATTTTGACGAAAAATAGTACATATCCCTACTTGGATTAAAATTAGCACAATGTCTTATTTTGACGAAAAATAGTACATCTCCCTACTTGGATTAAAATTAGCACAATGTCTTATTTTGACGAAAAATAGTACATATCCCTACTTGGATTAAAATTAGCACAATGTCTTATTTTGACGAAAAATAGTACATCTCCCTACTTGGATTAAAATTAGCACAATGTCTTATTTTGACGAAAAATAGTACATATCCCTACTTGGATTAAAATTAGCACAATGTCTTATTTTGACGAAAAATAGTACATATCCCTACTTGGATTAAAATTAGCACAATGTCTTATTTTGACGAAAAATAGTACATATCCCTACTTGGATTAAAATTAGCACAATGTCTTATTTTGACGAAAAATAGTACATATCCCTACTTGGATTAAAATTAGCACAATGTCTTATTTTGACGAAAAATAGTACATCATCCCTACTTGGATTAAAATTAGCACAATGTCTTATTTTGACGAAAAATAGTACATATCCCTACTTGGATTAAAATTAGCACAATGTCTTATTTTGACGAAAAATAGTACATATCCCTACTTGGATTAAAATTAGCACAATGTCTTATTTTGACGAAAAATAGTACATATTCCTACTTGGATTAAAATTAGCACAATAGTCTTATTTTGACGAAAAATAGTACATATCCCTACTTGGATTAAAATTAGCACAATGTATTATTTTGACGAAAAATAGTACATCTCCCTACTTGGATTAAAATTAGCACAATGTCTTATTTTGACGAAAAATAGTACATATCCTTACTTGGATTAAAATTAGCACAATGTCTTATTTTGACCAAAAATAGTACATCTTCCTACTTGGATTAAAATTAGCACAATGTCTTATTTTGACGAAAAATAGTACATATCCCTACTTGGATTAAAATTAGCACAATGTATTATTTTGACGAAAAATAGTACATATCCCTACTTGGATTAAAATTAGCACAATGTCTTATTTTGACGAAAAATAGTACATATTCCTACTTGGATTAAAATTAGCACAATGTCTTATTTTGACGAAAAATAGTACATATCCCTACTTGGATTAAAATTAGCACAATGTCTTATTTTGACGAAAAATAGTACATCTCCTACTTGGATTAAAATTAGCACAATGTATTATTTTGACGAAAAATAGTACATATCCCTACTTGGATTAAAATTAGCACAATGTCTTATTTTGACGAAAAATAGTACATATCCCTACTTGGATTAAAATTAGCACAATGTCTTATTTTGACGAAAAATAGTACATATCCCTACTTGGATTAAAATTAGCACAATGTCTTATTTTGACGAAAAATAGTACATATCCCTACTTGGATTAAAATTAGCACAATGTCTTATTTTGACGAAAAATAGTACATATCCCTACTTGGATTAAAATTAGCACAATGTCTTATTTTGACGAAAAATAGTACATCTCCCTACTTGGATTAAAATTAGCACAATGTCTTATTTTGACGAAAAATAGTACATATCCCTACTTGGATTAAAATTAGCACAATGTCTTATTTTGACGAAAAATAGTACATATCTCCTACTTAGACTAAAATTAGCACAATGTCTTATTTTGACGAAAAATAGTACATATCCCTACTTGGATTAAAATTAGCACAATGTCTTATTTTGACGAAAAATAGTACATCTCCCTACTTGGATTAAAATTAGCACAATGTCTTATTTTGACGAAAAATAGTACATATCCTACTTGGATTAAAATTAGCACAATGTCTTATTTTGACGAAAAATAGTACATATCCCTACTTGGATTAAAATTAGCACAATGTCTTATTTTGACGAAAAATAGTACATCTCCCTACTTGGATTAAAATTAGCACAATGTCTTATTTTGACGAAAAATAGTACATATCCCTACTTGGATTAAAATTAGCACAATGTCTTATTTTGACGAAAAATAGTACATATCCCTACTTGGATTAAAATTAGCACAATGTCTTATTTTGACGAAAAATAGTACATATCCCTACTTGGATTAAAATTAGCACAATGTCTTATTTTGACGAAAAATAGTACATATCCCTACTTGGATTAAAATTAGCACAATGTCTTATTTTGACGAAAAAATAGTACATATCCCTACTTGGATTAAAATTAGCACAATGTCTTATTTTGACGAAAAATAGTACATATCCCTACTTGGATTAAAATTAGCACAATGTCTTATTTTGACGAAAAATAGTACATATCTCTACTTGGATTAAAATTAGCACAATGTCTTATTTTGACCAAAAATAGTACATCTTCCTACTTGGATTAAAATTAGCACAATGTCTTATTTTGACGAAAAATAGTACATATCCCTACTTGGATTAAAATTAGCACAATGTATTATTTTGACGAAAAATAGTACATATCTCTACTTGGACTAAAATTAGCACAATGTCTTATTTTGACGAAAAATAGTACATATCCCTACTTGGATTAAAATTAGCACAATGTCTTATTTTGACGAAAAATAGTACATATCCCTACTTGGATTAAAATTAGCACAATGTCTTATTTTGACGAAAAATGGTACATATTCCTACTTGGATTAAAATTAGCACAATGTATTATTTTGACGAAAAATAGTACATATCCCTACTTGGACTAAAATTAGCACAATGTCTTATTTTGACGAAAAATAGTACATCTCCCTACTTGGATTAAAATTAGCACAATGTATTATTTTGACGAAAAATAGTACATATCCCTACTTGGATTAAAATTAGCACAATGTCTTATTTTGACGAAAAATAGTACATATTCCTACTTGGACTAAAATTAGCACAATGTCTTATTTTGACGAAAAATAGTACATATCCCTACTTGGATTAAAATTAGCACAATGTCTTATTTTGACGAAAAATAGTACATATCCCTACTTGGATTAAAATTAGCACAATGTCTTATTTTGACGAAAAATAGTACATCTCCCTACTTGGATTAAAATTAGCACAATGTCTTATTTTGACGAAAAATAGTACATATCCCTACTTGGATTAAAATTAGCACAATGTATTATTTTGACGAAAAATAGTACATATCCCTACTTGGATTAAAATTAGCACAATGTCTTATTTTGACGAAAAATAGTACATATCCCTACTTGGATTAAAATTAGCACAATGTCTTATTTTGACGAAAAATAGTACATATCCCTACTTGGACTAAAATTAGCACAATGTCTTATTTTGACGAAAAATAGTACATATCCCTACTTGGATTAAAATTAGCACAATGTCTTATTTTGACGAAAAATAGTACATCTCCCTACTTGGATTAAAATTAGCACAATGTCTTATTTTGACGAAAAATAGTACATATCCCTACTTGGATTAAAATTAGCACAATGTATTATTTTGACGAAAAATAGTACATATCCCTACTTGGATTAAAATTAGCACAATGTCTTATTTTGACGAAAAATAGTACATATCCCTACTTGGATTAAAATTAGCACAATGTCTTATTTTGACGAAAAATAGTACATATCCCTACTTGGATTAAAATTAGCACAATGTCTTATTTTGACGAAAAATAGTACATATCCCTACTTGGATTAAAATTAGCACAATGTCTTATTTTGACGAAAAATAGTACATATCCCTACTTGGATTAAAATTAGCACAATGTCTTATTTTGACGAAAAATAGTACATATCCCTACTTGGACTAAAATTAGCACAATGTCTTATTTTGACCAAAAATAGTACATCTTCCTACTTGGATTAAAATTAGCACAATGTATTATTTTGACGAAAAATAGTACATATCCCTACTTGGATTAAAATTAGCACAATGTCTTATTTTGACGAAAAATAGTACATATCCCTACTTGGATTAAAATTAGCACAATGTCTTATTTTGACGAAAAATAGTACATCTCCCTACTTAGATTAAAATTAGCACAATGTCTTATTTTGACGAAAAATAGTACATATCCCTACTTGGATTAAAATTAGCACAATGTCTTATTTTGACGAAAAATAGTACATATCCCTACTTGGATTAAAATTAGCACAATGTTTTATTTTGACGAAAAATAGTACATATCTCTACTTGGATTAAAATTAGCACAATGTCTTATTTTGACCAAAAATAGTACATCTTCCTACTTGGATTAAAATTAGCACAATGTCTTATTTTGACGAAAAATAGTACATATCCCTACTTGGATTAAAATTAGCACAATGTATTATTTTGACGAAAAATAGTACATATCCCTACTTGGATTAAAATTAGCACAATGTCTTATTTTGACGAAAAATAGTACATATCCCTACTTGGATTAAAATTAGCACAATGTCTTATTTTGACGAAAAATAGTACATATCCCTACTTGGATTAAAATTAGCACAATGTCTTATTTTGACGAAAAATAGTACATATCCCTACTTGGATTAAAATTAGCACAATGTCTTATTTTGACGAAAAATAGTACATATCCCTACTTGGATTAAAATTAGCACAATGTCTTATTTTGACGAAAAATAGTACATATCCCTACTTGGATTAAAATTAGCACAATGTCTTATTTTGACGAAAAATAGTACATATCCCTACTTGGATTAAAATTAGCACAATGTCTTATTTTGACGAAAAATAGTACATATCCCTACTTGGATTAAAATTAGCACAATGTCTTATTTTGACGAAAAATAGTACATATCCCTACTTGGATTAAAATTAGCACAATGTCTTATTTTGACGAAAAATAGTACATCTCCCTACTTAGATTAAAATTAGCACAATGTCTTATTTTGACGAAAAATAGTACATATCCCTACTTGGATTAAAATTAGCACAATGTCTTATTTTGACGAAAAATAGTACATATCCCTACTTGGATTAAAATTAGCACAATGTCTTATTTTGACGAAAAATAGTACATATCTCCTACTTGGATTAAAATTAGCACAATGTCTTATTTTGACGAAAAATAGTACATATTCCTACTTGGATTAAAATTAGCACAATGTCTTATTTTGACGAAAAATAGTACATATCCCTACTTGGATTAAAATTAGCACAATGTATTATTTTGACGAAAAATAGTACATATCCCTACTTGGATTAAAATTAGCACAATGTCTTATTTTGACGAAAAATAGTACATATCCCTACTTGGATTAAAATTAGCACAATGTCTTATTTTGACGAAAAATAGTACATATCCCTACTTGGACTAAAATTAGCACAATGTCTTATTTTGACGAAAAATAGTACATATCCCTACTTGGATTAAAATTAGCACAATGTCTTATTTTGACGAAAAATAGTACATCTCCCTACTTGGATTAAAATTAGCACAATGTATTATTTTGACGAAAAATAGTACATATTCCTACTTGGACTAAAATTAGCACAATGTCTTATTTTGACGAAAAATAGTACATATCCCTACTTGGATTAAAATTAGCACAATGTCTTATTTTGACGAAAAATAAGTACATCTTCCTACTTGGATTAAAATTAGCACAATGTCTTATTTTGACGAAAAATAGTACATATCCCTACTTGGATTAAAATTAGCACAATGTCTTATTTTGACGAAAAATAGTACATATCCCTACTTGGATTAAAATTAGCACAATGTTTTATTTTGACGAAAAATAGTACATATCTCTACTTGGATTAAAATTAGCACAATGTCTTATTTTGACCAAAAATAGTACATCTTCCTACTTGGATTAAAATTAGCACAATGTCTTATTTTGACGAAAAATAGTACATATCCCTACTTGGATTAAAATTAGCACAATGTAATATTTTGACGAAAAATAGTACATATCCCTACTTGGATTAAAATTAGCACAATGTCTTATTTTGACAAAAAATAGTACATATCCCTACTTGGATTAAAATTAGCACAATGTATTATTTTGACGAAAAATAGTACATATCCCTACTTGGATTAAAATTAGCACAATGTCTTATTTTGACGAAAAATAGTACATATTCCTACTTGGATTAAAATTAGCACAATGTCTTATTTTGACGAAAAATAGTACATATCCCTACTTGGATTAAAATTAGCACAATGTCTTATTTTGACGAAAAATAGTACATCTCCCTACTTGGATTAAAATTAGCACAATGCATTATTTTGACGAAAAATAGTACATATTCCTACTTGGATTAAAATTAGCACAATGTCTTATTTTGACGAAAAATAGTACATATCCCTACTTGGATTAAAATTAGCACAATGTCTTATTTTGACGAAAAATAGTACATCTCCCTACTTGGATTAAAATTAGCACAATGTCTTATTTTGACGAAAAATAGTACATATCCCTACTTGGATTAAAATTAGCACAATGTATTATTTTGACGAAAAATAGTACATATCTCGTTTTCCTAATTCTCTCTTAATAATTTTTGGCGATTTTAATTTTCCGAGCATTTGCTGGTCAACTCTATCCGTTAGGGATGGCCATAGTGAATCACATAATTTCGTCCACTCTTCTCTCGACTTTTCCCTGGTTCAGCTAATTACTCATCCCACACGGCGGTCGGTCACATCAGCTAATATTCTAGACCTCGTATTTACCAACAACCCTGATATATTTTCTGAAATTACTCATCTTGACGGGCTTTCTGACCACGACGTCCTTACTGGAAGCGTCCGGATTTTCCCTAACAAGCGCAAAACTACCAACAAGCAAATAAGGTGCTATAATAGAGGTGATTTCGATAGCATTAATAATGAATTCCTGTCATTCTCAAATATATTTTTGGAAGGGTATTTATCCCGGTCCGTGGAAGATAATTGGCTCATGTTTAGAAATGTACTTGCCAATTTAATCAACAGGTTCATTCCTCTTATCACCATCAAAACTGTAAACACCGCTCCGTGGTATAACCAACAGCTTCGACGCCTCAATAACAGAAAGAAGAGACTTTACCGCCACGCCAATAAAACAGACCCCCTTTCAGTTTCCTGGTTACGCTATAAAACATGTGATAAGGAATATCAGTCACTGCTCACATCAACTAGACGTCATTTCTTCAAACATGATTTATCATCTATGCTACTAAATAACCCTCGGAAATTTTGGCGTGTCATTAATCCTGTTGAGCATCCTGATATCGTTCTTACCGCCAGTAATAATGACGTCATTCCCATGTCTCAGTGCGCACAGGTTTTTAACGACGCATTCATATCAGTATTCACGTGTGAAGACATCTCGTCATGCCCGAAAGTTAACCTCATTCCTGATATCAGCATGCCAGAAATAATAATAACTGAAGCGGGTATATACTCCTTACTAAATAAACTCAAAATTTCTACTGCTTCTGATCATGTCGGCTTTAATAATAAGATACTAAAGAATATATCAGCTAGCATCTGTCCCATACTGTCAGCCCTTTTTTCACAAATGTTATCGTTAGGTTGCATCCCACATGACTGGCGAATCGCAAAAGTAATTCCCATCTTCAAGTCTGGTGAACGCTCATCGCCATTAAACTATCGTCCCATCTCGTTAACCAGTACCATTTGTAAACTTCTTGAACATATAATACACACACAAGTAATTAACTACCTGGAGGATCATAACATCATACATAAATATCAGCATGGTTTTCGCCGAGGATACTCATGTGACACGCAGCTCGCCGGCTTCATTCATGATATACATTCAGCTCTTGACGGTGGATCCCAGGTTGATGCTGTTTTCCTCGACTTTTCTAAAGCTTTTGACCGCGTCCCTCATCACCGGCTTCTAACCAAACTGTCTAGGCTTAACATTCACCCTAACATTTTGGCATGGGTAAAAGATTTCCTTTCGTCTAGAAAACAGTTCACGTCCGCTAACAATTGTAACTCTTCCTTCAAACCAGTAACCTCGGGGGTCCCACAGGGTAGCGTACTAGGTCCACTACTGTTTCTCGTCTACATTAATGACTTGCCATCCTGTGTCTCATCCCGAATTAGAATTTTTGCTGACGATTGTGTAATTTACCGAATAATTTCCTCTGTCAATGACCAGAAAGCTTTGCAAACTGATCTAAATGCTATTAATGCATGGTGCTCTTCCTGGCTAATGACCCTAAATTGCTCTAAAACAAAGTCTATGTCTTTTACTAAACACGTACCCCGGATTCCTACCTCCTATGTGTTAAATAATAATACTGTTGACCTCGTCTCCACTTATAAATATCTTGGAATTCATTTGCAACCTGATCTGTCATGGCACTACCATATAAAGCTCACCCTGGCGGCTGCTAACCGCTCTTTCGGATTTCTCAAGCGTAACCTGAAACAGGCTCCTCCTAACATACGCAAACTTGCCTTTTCCACACTAATACGTCCGAAATTAGAATATGCATCAGCCATTTGGGATCCCGAACATGCTTACATCATAAACGACATTGAATCACTGCAAAATCGTGCCGCTCGCTTCATATTTTCAGATTATTCACGTCATTCCAGCGTCACAGCACTAAAACGCCGAGCAGAGCTACCCGTACTACTCCATCGTCGCAAACTTTCACGCCTATCACTTTTCCATAAACTTTACCACCACGCGTCACTTCACGGCGATTTCTTCGAGCCACCTGCCGTTATTTTTCCACGCCGCGATCACCCCTACAAAGTTAAACGCGTAACCTGTAAGTCATCTGCTTTTTCCTGGTCATTCATTCCACGTACCATAATCGATTGGAATAATCTACCATCGCACATTGCCTCAGAAAAAGACACCACGAAGTTTCAAGAACAAATTCAAAATACTGATGCCATCTAACTTTTGCTGTTTTACATTGTTGTTTCCTCTTTTCCGGAACGTGCAGAGCAAATGTGTACTATTTTTGTTTTTACCTTGACTCAGCTTTATTGCAGTGTGATGAGTGAATGTATGTTTTTTATTCGTTTTTGAGTGTATCCTTTATTTTCTTTTTATTATTAGGTGTATTGATTGTCTACTAGTTCCTATTGGAACGATTTATGTACCCCCCTATGTAATACCCTCTCACGAGGGCCTTTAGGGGTAATATGAATAAATAAATAAATAAATAAATAAATATCCCTACTTGGATTAAAATTAGCACAATGTCTTATTTTGACGAAAAATAGTACATCTCCCTACTTGGATTAAAATTAGCACAATGTCTTATTTTGACGAAAAATAGTACATATCCCTACTTGGATTAAAATTAGCACAATGTATTATTTTGACAAAAAATAGTACATATCCCTACTTGGATTAAAATTAGCACAATGTCTTATTTTGACGAAAAATAGTACATATCCCTACTTGGATTAAAATTAGCACAATGTCTTATTTTGACGAAAAATAGTACATATCCGTACTTGGACTAAAATTAGCACAATGTCTTATTTTGACGAAAAATAGTACATATACCTACTTGGATTAAAATTAGCACAATGTCTTATTTTGACGAAAAATAGTACATATCCCTACTTGGATTAAAATTAGCACAATGTCTTATTTTGACGAAAAATAGTACATATCCCTACTTGGATTAAAATTAGCACAATGTATTATTTTGACGAAAAATAGTACATATCCCTACTTGGATTAAAATTAGCACAATGTCTTATTTTGACGAAAAATAGTACATATCCCTACTTGGATTAAAATTAGCACAATGTATTATTTTGACGAAAAATAGTACATATCCCTACTTGGATTAAAATGTAGCACAATGTCTTATTTTGACGAAAAATAGTACATATCCCTACTTGGATTAAAATTAGCACAATGTCTTATTTTGACGAAAAATAGTACATATCCCTACTTGGACTAAAATTAGCACAATGTCTTATTTTGACAAAAAATAGTACATATCCCTACTTGGATTAAAATTAGCACAATGTCTTATTTTGACGAAAAATAGTACATCTCCCTACTTGGATTAAAATTAGCACAATGTATTATTTTGACGAAAAATAGTACATATCCCTACTTGGACTAAAATTAGCACAATGTCTTATTTTGACGAAAAATAGTACATATCCCTACTTGGATTAAAATTAGCACAATGTCTTATTTTGACGAAAAATAGTACATCTCCCTACTTGGATTAAAATTAGCACAATGTCTTATTTTGACGAAAAATAGTACATATCCCTACTTGGATTAAAATTAGCACAATGTCTTATTTTGACGAAAAATAGTACATATCCCTACTTGGATTAAAATTAGCACAATGTCTTATTTTGACGAAAAATAGTACATCTCCCTACTTGGATTAAAATTAGCACAATGTCTTATTTTGACGAAAAATAGTACATATCCCTACTTGGATTAAAATTAGCACAATGTCTTATTTTGACGAAAAATAGTACATATCCCTACTTGGATTAAAATTAGCACAATGTCTTATTTTGACGAAAAATAGTACATATCCCTACTTGGATTAAAATTAGCGCAATGCCTCATTTTGACGAAAAATAGTACAAATCCCTACTTGGATTAAAATTAGCACAATGTCTTATTTTGACGAAAAATAGTACATTTCCCTACTTGGACTAAAATTAGCACAATGTCTTATTTTGACGAAAAATAGTACATACTCCCTACTTGGATTAAAATTAGCACAATGTCTTATTTTGACGAAAAATAGTACATATCCCTACTTGGATTAAAATTAGCACAATGTATTATTTTGACGAAAAATAGTACATATCCCTACTTGGATTAAAATTAGCACAATGTCTTATTTTGACCAAAAATAGTACATCTTCCTACTTGGATTAAAATTAGCACAATGTAATATTTTGACGAAAAATAGTACATATCCCTACTTGGACTAAAATTAGCACAATGTCTTATTTTGACAAAAAATAGTACATATCCCTACTTGGATTAAAATTAGCACAATGTCTTATTTTGACGAAAAATAGTACATCTCCCTACTTAGATTAAAATTAGCACAATGCCTTATTTTGACGAAAAATAGTACATATCCCTACTTGGATTAAAATTAGCACAATGTCTTATTTTGACGAAAAATAGTACATATCCCTACTTGGATTAAAATTAGCACAATGTTTTATTTTGAAGAAAAATAGTACATATCTCTACTTGGATTAAAATTAGCACAATGTCTTATTTTGACCAAAAATAGTACATCTTCCTACTTGGATTAAAATTAGCACAATGTCTTATTTTGACGAAAAATAGTACATATCCCTACTTGGATTAAAATTAGCACAATGTAATATTTTGACGAAAAATAGTACATATCCCTACTTGGACTAAAATTAGCACAATGTCTTATTTTGACGAAAAATAGTACATATCCCTCCTTGGATTAAAATTAGCACAATGTATTATTTTGACGAAAAATAGTACATATCCCTACTTGGATTAAAATTAGCACAATGTCTTATTTTGACGAAAAATAGTACATATCCCTACTTGGACTAAAATTAGCACAATGTCTTATTTTGACAAAAATAGTACATATCCCTACTTGGATTAAAAATAGCACAATGTCTTATTTTGACGAAAAATAGTACATCTCCCTACTTGGATTAAATTAGCACAATGTATTATTTTGATGAAAAATAGTACATATCCCTACTTGGATTAAAATTAGCACAATGTCTTATTTTGATGAAAAATAGTACATCTCCCTACTTGGACTAAAATTAGCACAATGTTTTATTTTGACGAAAAATAGTACATATCCCTCTTGGATTAAAATTAGCACAATGTCTAATTTTGACGAAAAATAGTACATCTTCCTACTTAGATTGAAATTAGCACAATGCCTTATTTTGACGAAAAATAGTACATATCCCTACTTGGATTAAAATTAGCACAATGTCTTATTTTGACGAAAAATAGTACATATCCCTACTTGGATTAAAATTAGCACAATGTTTTATTTTGACGAAAAATAGTACATATCTCTACTTGGATTAAAATTAGCACAATGTCTTATTTTGACCAAAAATAGTACATCTTCCTACTTGGATTAAAATTAGCACAATGTCTTATTTTGACGAAAAAAAGTACATATCCCTACTTGGATTAAAATTAGCACAATGTAATATTTTGACGAAAAATAGTACATATCCCTACTTGGACTAAAATTAGCACAATGTCTTATTTTGACGAAAAATAGTACATATCCCTACTTGGATTAAAATTAGCACAGTGTATTATTTTGACGAAAAATAGTACATATCCCTACTTGGATTAAAATTAGCACAATGTCTTATTTTGACGAAAAATAGTACATATTCCTACTTGGATTAAAATTAGCACAATGTCTTATTTTGACGAAAAATAGTACATATCCCTACTTGGATTAAAATTAGCACAATGTCTTATTTTGACGAAAAATAGTACATCTCCCTACTTGGATTAAAATTAGCACAATGTATTATTTTGACGAAAAATAGTACATATCCCTACTTGGATTAAAATTAGCACAATGTCTTATTTTGACGAAAAATAGTACATATCCCTACTTGGATTAAAATTAGCACAATGTCTTATTTTGACGAAAAATAGTACATATCCCTACTTGGATTAAAATTAGCACAATGTCTTATTTTGACGAAAAATAGTACATATCCCTACTTGGATTAAAATTAGCACAATGTCTTATTTTGACGAAAAATAGTACATATCCCTACTTGGATTAAAATTAGCACAATGTCTTATTTTGACGAAAAATAGTACATATCCCTACTTGGATTAAAATTAGCACAATGTCTTATTTTGACGAAAAATAGTACATATCCCTACTTGGATTAAAATTAGCACAATGTCTTATTTTGACGAAAAATAGTACATATCCCTACTTGGATTAAAATTAGCACAATGTCTTATTTTGACGAAAAATAGTACATATCCCTACTTGGATTAAAATTAGCACAATGTCTTATTTTGACGAAAAATAGTACATATCCCTACTTGGATTAAAATTAGCACAATGTCTTATTTTGACGAAAAATAGTACATATCCCTACTTGGATTAAAATTAGCACAATGTCTTATTTTGACGAAAAATAGTACATATCCCTACTTGGATTAAAATTAGCACAATGTCTTATTTTGACGAAAAATAGTACATATCCCTACTTGGATTAAAATTAGCACAATGTCTTATTTTGACGAAAAATAGTACATATCCCTACTTGGATTAAAATTAGCACAATGTCTTATTTTGACGAAAAATAGTACATATCCCTACTTGGATTAAAATTAGCACAATGTCTTATTTTGACGAAAAATAGTACATATCCCTACTTGGATTAAAATTAGCACAATGTCTTATTTTGACGAAAAATAGTACATATCCCTACTTGGATTAAAATTAGCACAATGTCTTATTTTGACGAAAAATAGTACATATCCCTACTTGGATTAAAATTAGCACAATGTCTTATTTTGACGAAAAATAGTACATATCCCTACTTGGACTAAAATTAGCACAATGTCTTATTTTGACGAAAAATAGTACATAT
>JAZHYW010022429.1:0-162407 GCA_037355805.1 Ixodes ricinus
CATAATATCAAATGAAAGAAGATTGCATTGCCTTTCGAGACAACATCAATCCCACAAAACAGTATTTTAAAAGGAGATGAGTAATGACCTTGCAAAAATTACTTAAGCTGCCACATTCAGTGGGACCGTAGCTCGTAAGCAGCGGGACTGGGATCTGCGCTGGATTCGATTTCGTTTGCATTGCGGTCAACCTCAACCGCAGCACTGGGTTCACACCCGCGCTGCTGAACTTCGACGAAACTCTCTACGCCGACCGATGCAGTTCTTCGCCCGCGACCGAGCGCGGCCAGAGCGGTGCCCTCGCACGAGGATTTCGCAGCGACGCGTACAAGAGAGCGACTGTCGCGGGCGCTGGACGCCGCTCGCGGAAACGGGGCTGCGCGCGCGCGGAGCAGAGAACACCTACGACAAAGCGCACCGCGATGCGCAGTTCGAGGTGGGCGACACCGTCCTTCGGCGAAGTCACGTTCAGAGCGATGCGAGCAAGTTCTTCTCGGCGGCGTTGGCCCCCAAGTGGGTTGGCCCTCGTCTCATCGATTCCGAGGGTCCGGTTGCAGCATACACGCTGAGGACTCTGGAATTACTGATCTCGTCCGCGGGACAGGTTCACATCGGCGAACTGCAAACCCTTTTCCCCAGGGAAGGGGATGAGCCGGTCAAGCGGCCGCAAAGAGGGCATTCGCGAGCGCCAACGATCTCAGGATTTCCTGGGACCACCGTAGCACAGCGCTACAACGCGCGCTAGCCGGAGGCAACCCGATGAGATCGGAACCTCGTAGAGTGCGTGGCGGAAAGGGAAAGAGAGGGGGAACGATCCAGAAATCGGCGTTCCCGTCATTGTTTTTTTTTTCTTTTTTTTTCTTTGTGGACGTGGGGGGGGGGGTGCCTCGGAACCCTCGGTGTTGTTTTTGTTTTGTTTTTGCTTTCAATGTTTTTATTTTTGTGCACGGCGTTCGTGGTAAACTGTCATCGGCCCTGCGGCTGCTGCGCTCGAGACGCAACTTGGTGTGCACTGAATGGTCCTCTCCTGGGAGACGATGAAAGGATGGTGTCGCCATTTGGACAAACACCAGCCTGGGCTGAACTCCTCGTCTTCGGGCAGCGTAATCCCCGGCCGGAACCACAGCTCCGGGGAGCCTCGTTGGACGTCCGCGACGTCACGCAAGACGCCGGGTGCAGTTCTCAGTGAAATTGGACTTCCAGCCGCGCATCGTTCCGGGAGGGCTGTCGCAGCTGGGTCACAACCACTCCATGGGGAGGCCAGTCTCATGGTAGCCAGGCACACTGTTCAAGGACCCCGTTGCCCCGGAGGCCGCCGCCATGGCCGAAGTGCGACGCGGTCTACTGTGAGGTGTGCGGTGGCCGCGAACCACAGGCGAACTGATGGACCTCAGTGAGGACGACCCATGGGACCAGTGGTGTGGGTGTGCGTGTGCGGGGGGGGGGGGGGTGTTCCAGGCCAAACAAAGCGACGGTGTTCCCGAGCAGCCTAGCCGTGCGTCGGAATCCCGGCGTACTTCGATTTTTAGGAGAGGGGAGTATGGCGCACCGTGCTGTTCACGAGGACGCCTATCAAACCATTTAGCCGTCTTGGCCGCTGGGCAGCTATTTGGTTGCTCGCCTCAGGCACGATCACGCCGGTCGTGTCGCCACGGGGTCGATCGGGATCTCGAATTCGGCTCCCGACGTGCCGCTTTCTCTCCTAGCCACTGGATGGCGCTGCAGGCGCCCCATGGGCGGGCGAGGAGAAACGCTCTCCTCGCCCATCGATCGATATTGTCGGGTAACCGGGAGGCAAGAGTCTCTTAGGATTCCGGCCTGCGCTCAAGAAAGGTGAGTGCTAACAACTGCTCTCGAGCAATAGCGGGACACGAGGCCCTAGAGGCTCTCTTTGTGTTAAGTTTGGAAGCTTAACGTACGTTTGTAAATATTTGAGTAATGTCGCGTGTGTTTGTAGTATAGATTGAGTGTTTTGTAGCGTTGTGTTTTTATGTACCAATAAACGGAGAGCGGAATCCCGCTCCCCGTGAAAGAACCAGGCTGGACTCTGGTTGTTGACGGACCACGTGGGGAACGGCGTATCGGCGGCGGTACGCAAATTCCACATTTCCAGAGCTTTGAGATGTATAATACTTCGTGTTGTCTGTGTATATATCTAAATGTATATATGTATGATATTTTTTGTGTATGTATCCTCTAAATGTATCTATGGTATGTATCATATATTACATAAATACATAGTTACATAGAACTCTCAATGTATGCATCATGTTACTAAGAAAAACGTTAATATTGCCGCCTGATTAATTTTTGAATGTCATTGCGTCTTGTTTATTTTTTCTTGTGCCACTGCTGTTTGTGTGAGAGGGGGGCCGGGGACTCGTCAAGCTGCATGATGCAGCTTTTTTCTTCGGTCTCCCTCCATCATTTGTTTGATGGAAAATAAACATTATTATTATTATTATTATTATATTGTTGATAATGGCTTGCAAGAGCAGGTAGTCTAGACCTTTCAGGAGCATTACCCATTTCATACGCATTAGTATATGGAATTGGATTGTTGTTTCACAATATTTGAAACATACATTTTTGCAGATCCCTTAAAAGCAATGAATGCAAAAGTAACTCTATTAGAGTCAACGTATTGGGCTTATACTGCGTAACGGCTACATACACAACGAAGAGCTCGAAAGTTTGCTCAGCTCAACTTTCCTGCGTTGTGCCGCGTCACATTGCGCGGCGGCGCACGTCGCATCGACAGAAATCGGTTCCTGCCGCTGGGACGCCATTCTGTGCTCGAAGGCATTCGAACGTAAATGAATATTATGGCCCTTGTGGCCGTTGGCTGGCGTTCCGACTCCGGAGACTTAGTACCGGAACGGCATTCACGCCGGTCAGAGCGGCCTCTTTGGGCGCCGGAAGAAGGATGGACCCGAGGAGACCCGAAACGGAGCATGCCGGCGATGCTTCGCCAACGACACCATGACGATATCCCAGATGACGCGGGAGTGAAGGGGCCTCCGCTCTCATAGGGAAATAAAGGCCTTTGGTAGGTTCTCCTTGTCAACCACACACTCGGCGCTGAGTGATCGATTGATTCATCCTGGAGCACTCCGCAGCACCCAGGGGCTACATTAGACTCGCTTCTCGAGTTCATTAGAAATCCTAAATAACCCAATGTGATCTCACTAAATTCCCTTTAACTCCTCTCATGAACCCTGTATCTACCCTTCCCTTCCCTTTCTCGTACCGCAGCTCAAGGCTTAAGTACGTGGCCGTACTACCTACCCACGGTGGGAGACAAAACAGAAGTGTGCGAACAAGGCCAGCCAAGGCGGCAAAAGTTAGCTCGGGCTTCTCTCATCTTTCGGTGAGGGCACTACCGATCCAAGGGGCCTTCGTGCACTGGCGCGGTCGCGCGCCACACTTTCATGTTGACATGTGCGTGAAGAAGGACTATTTCTCGAGTTGCCCCCAGCGGTCCTCCGATGCGGACATGTTGCGCCAACTCACGGCGTTTGCCACAAAGTGCGAGCGAACCTGCGCCACAGTCGCTCCATTGCGAGGCGGTGACATTCCCCAGACGCTTATCTATCTCTCTTCTTCCACCGCGGCAGTAGTCCGGCGGAACGCGTCGCCGCCTGGCGTGTTTAGCGTCCTGTTCCGCCCATGCATCCAAAGTGGTCCTGAACTGGCAACAAAGGACGTCACAAAAGCCGGAGTGTCACGCTGACGGATGTCGCGATCTTGGCGGTTGGGCGTTGGCGTTCTGGAAAGAAAACAAAAATCGCCGAAAGAACGCCAGTGTCGCCGTCGAGGCGTCTTGACTCCTTGCAGCCGGAGCGTCCGTGGACGGTCAAGCTGAAGATTGACATGCACCAGAACAAGCGTCTCATGATACTCCAGCACCTATTAGCGGTGAGATGTTTCGGTGGCGCCCTCGTTTGAGTTACCTTTCGTGACGTCATTACCTTGTGAACAACAAGTTCGATGGTGTTTGTAATGAGCGTGGTGAAAAGCCTGAAATCATAGCGCTCTCGGAGCAACGCTGCCGACACCGTCAAAATTGAAGTTCTTACATTCCTCTTATGTTCCGTCGATGAGACATCGCTTTGCTGACGTCATAGTCAGCATGTCGGTCAATAGACCATTGCTGTCGTACCCAAGCATCAGCAGAATGCAGAGATTGGTGTTCCACGCGCCACACGCGCACGCCTTTCCTGTATAAATGATTCGAAGTAAATAAGCCAAAAGAAACGCATTGACGAACGCGCGTGCAAGATGCCATTGTGTTTTTGGAGCTTTTGCTTTGGAAAAGTTACTACTGCTGAGGCCAGCACGTGCGGCGCGTGGAACGCCAATCCCTGCATGTCTCATTGATGCTTGGGTCAAGACTGCATAGTCTATTGTTATGGGCCGACCACAGCGACGCTTCGATCGCTCACGTTGCCAATACAGTGAAACCTCCAGGCTTGCGGCCGTCGACGGCAGGACATTGTTGCGGCGTCATCAGCGCTTGTAGCAGCAAAAGAGCGCGCTCAGCTGGCGCGCTTTAGCTAGTACTATACTCTGTTTCACCTTATGATGTATCGCAGGAAAGGCTACAAGCGCGAGCTCCTTGCTCTAGGGCACATCACGGCGGCACAAGCTCTCGTGCGTTAAGAGCAGCTCCCAATGCTATGAGCTCGCGCTTCTAGCCTTGTTTGCGGTACAACATAAGGTGAAACGGAGTATAGCGTCGAGCTTCCTCGCGCCCCAGGCGCCGAGCGAGCAAAGATAGCGGTGATAGCTTTCGTTTTCGGTGCACTAAGAGGCGCGCTGCCGAAGCTTGGGGAGCGCCGAGCGAAGGGCGTAAACACATCGGAGTAGTTAACGTAGCAGCTTGGGCGAGTTGGTTGCACATTACGACACACACCACAGCGCACTATAGCAAACAACACTCACTCCAGACACACGAAAAATAAAGCAAAATTCAAACAAACCGCGCTGACTGACAACTCTTTTTATATAACTTTGTCTTCTTCAACCTCTAGCAACACCGAATTTCCCAAATCACGCGCTCCGATCTCCTAGATGCCTAAGATTTTTTTCTCTTTTTCTGTCAGGTGTAAAGAAGGTGTACTAATACAGTTGTTAGAATTCCTGGCGATATGTTCTGCTTCGATAATTTCTCGAGTTAACTGATTACTGTTCCTACCTAAAATTGTACAGGATGGCAGGTGAACGACTGCCTAAAACCACTGGAAATTACACATGAGCTTCCGGAAGTAAGATCAATCCGATTCCTCGATCTCAGGCTCAATTTGCAACGCACTCATATATGCTGGTAGTATGAGCCAACGGGTAAAAAACCAATTCTTCCGTACAATTCGGCATATTCTAAGCTGGTCAAAAGAGGAATCGTCAAATTATGTCTCAACAACTCTCTTCAAAAATCCTGCAAGCACTTTATTTCTGTAAGCTTTGATGCACAAATTTCCAGACTAACATCCGCCGGATATCCCGTGTCGTTATTAACATCGATAGCAGAGAGCATCTTGAAAACAAAAAACAAGGGAACGTATGTCACACCAAGAGCCAGAGAAAGATCTACGAGACCTGTCGTTCTTCCCTACTTCCACAGGTTCTCCCATGGCATCAAGAAAATCGCCAACAGGTTCAACATCAATGTCGTCTTCACTGCACCCAATAAGCTTGGCAACTTGTGTAAACAAGTCAACTCGCCTGATTCCCACCGAACAGTCTGCTGCACCAAAAACCATCAGAACAGGTTCGTTGAGTGTGCAGATGGAGTGGTGTACTCATTTCCCCTTTCGTGCGGGAAAGTGTACATTGGTCAGACCGGACGATGCCTTAACGATAGGCTCCGGGAACACAAAACCAACTGCACCAGAGCCAACTCAGGGCATCTAGGCATACACTGCCGTGATTGTGGGTGCGTCGTTCACCTGCCATCCTGTACAATTTTAGGTAGGAACAGTAATCAGTTAACTCGAGAAATTATCGAAGCAGAACATATCGCCAGGAATTCTAACAACTGTATTAGTACACCTTCTTTACACCTGACAGAAAAGAGAAAAAAATCTTAGGCATCTAGGAGATCGGAGCGCGTGATTTGGGAAATTCGGTGTTGCTAGAGGTTGAAGAAGACAAAGTTATATAAAAAGAGTTGTCAGTCAGCGCGGTTTGTTTGAATTTTGCTTTATTTTTCGTGTGTCTGGAGTGAGTGTTGTTTGCTATTGGCGACGGTGACTGATCGATAACGTCGCTGTGGTACGGCCACCACAATTGCCGAATGCGGCTATACGTCAGGCAGCAGGATGTCTCATCGACGCGAAACTAAGAGCGAATGTCATAACTTCCCAATTTTGACCGCCTATTAGCGGCGAGTTGGTTCGGGGCGCTATCGCTTCAGGCTTCCACGATGCCCATTGCAAAATCCATCGAACTTGTTCTTCACAAGGTAATGACGTCTGAAATAACATGAGGCGCCAAGCAAAACATTTCCGCCGCCAATAGTGCGCTGTACGTGTGTGTCGTATTTACATCGGTGTAGACCACGCATCCCTCGCCCCTGAGGCTCACTTCAGGCAGCAGCTTCGCCACCTCGAGACCACGCGCTGCCTATGTTCAAGTTCATTTCTCCCCTATAATGCAGTGTGGTCGGCCCACAGAACGCCGAATGCTGACCTATGACAGTCAGCAAAGGTATGCCTCATTGACGGAAATAAAGGAATGCAAGAACTTGCAGTGCTTGGACGGTGTTGGTCAGTGTTGCTTTGATGACCGCTTCAGTGATTTCAGGAAAGGCGTGCGCAGAATGGCTCGTTAGAAACACCATCGAGCTTGTTGCTCACATAGGTAATGACGTCACGAAAGGTAACCGAACGAGCGACGCAACCGAAACATCTACGCCGCCTAATAGGGGGTATTCACTGGACGCCATATTTGAGGTCACTGTTTAGAGCGCATGCTCGGAACGAGCTCACACTAATAGGCTGCTAGGACCGGTAATCTTGATGGTGTGGAATGCACGTTGCAAAAGAACTGCTGAAGCTCGCTGTCAGCACGCGCTCAGCAGTCGCGCACACAGCTATGGGCCGCCAGTGAATACTCCCTATATATCGTACAAAGGACAATCTCCATATAGATTCGAACGCGAGTCAGCACGATATCTGTGCTTCGAATGCCGCATGGCAATGAGCTCGAAAAGAAAAGTTGGCACGCGGCATTCTAACCACCGATATAGTGCGGTGACTTGTGTTTGCAGACTGTCTTTTTGTACGATTCATGAGCACTGGACCCCGCTTTAAGCTTATTAAAAATAATGTTTGTCACCTTATTTTTTTAGATCGACGTTGTTTTGGTGTTTGCTTGGTCGTAAAGATTAGGTGCCGTAGATTTTATTGTATTTATTATGAAAATGTTCTACGCACGACTTACCGATTCTCAAAAATTCTGAGTCATGTGCTGTCGTCGCGCGCGACCGACTAAAATCGAAGAACCTTGAGGAACCGCCTGCGAATCATACATTTCTCTGCGTAAAATGGGGTGTACTGCTCCAAACGTATATGTACGTACGGTTGTCTTTATATCATTGGTTTTGAGGTTTATGCCTTTTTTTTCTCCGCTAAAATGGAGGCACGCCTCAATGCTTTCTCAAAAACACTTTAGCATTCAATCGAAGCATTTGGAATTTCTTCGAGTACGTGCTCGACCCCTCTCGAGTCCTTTGAAACTTCACGAAGAACAGTTGCTTGGTTTCCCGAATACGTACTCAATGAAATAAAATAAGAAACGACCCGTAAAATAAAATGATAAAAATAAATCAGGGCTTTTACCTGGTAATGCACCATGTACTCTTGAGAGAGCTTTTCCTTAAAGCAAGCTTACATGTTTCTACGAGAATGTCTTCCAAGACCCTCGAGAAATACTTCTTTTTATATTTACCTTAAATTTAGCTACGTTTCAAACCGTTCGCTATGAAGAAGGTACTTTATGATACATACTGTGCTACCTTATCTGCGCTGCCTTTTTTTAATCTTAGGTTTGTGGAGTGTATGCCTCTGCTCTTTCAACGAGAGAAAGACGATAATCGCTCTTTGAAACGCTCAATGTTTTTATATTAATAAATACAAAATAAAATAAAGCATAAGTGAATTATTTATGGTTCAGTCCTGGAGTCATGCACCAGAGTCATGCATCAGTTCCAGAAACGCAAATGTCAAATGCGGTAACTTCTTATTGCTCTAGACGTCGATCCCATTCAAATGAAGATAAAACATACCTATTTTTGAATCTAGAAAAGATGAAATAAGGCAGCATAAGTCAAACTAGGTTTGTGATGCGGCTAGTTCGTTCATAGAATCGACACAGGCCACAAAAAACAAAACAAAGACGATGTAGAAAGATGAACACAAAGAAAGCACTCAACGTTACTGGAACTAAGAGCCTCTTCATGTTTCGAAGAGTAGAGCGAAGGTGCGTCGATGCACGAGGTACGTGCAACGTGCAGTCCTTGGGAAAGATCATGGCGGCGCACTGATGCCTCGAGTTAGTGAGCTAAGGCGTTAGCAACGTGTCGACGGGCGCTTGCGCAGCATGCTGCGCGTAGACTGACAGCTCGTTCTGTGCCGCTGTAAGGCGCGCTCCCGTCAGCCCTCATCATCAGCGCTGTTCGGCGCTTACTACTGTAGGTTTGACAGGAGCTTTTCGCGGAGCAGAGCATCGCGTTATGATTCTCGTGACGCGTGCCGCCCTCGCCGCTATTCACCGAGATCGATCGCGAGGAGCGCGAATCAAGTGTCGTGCAGCATAGTAGACGCTGCACGCGCCCTGGGTACGTTCCCCTGCTCTTGAGCGCGCCGCGTGCCTCGAACGCGCGGCGCGCTATTCGCCGAATTCAGTCACGTGAGAGCGGGATCAACATGCGTACAGGAAGCGGTGCTCCGTGCGTGATCGTCAACTCTCGCTCACCGTAAGGAGCCTATACAGAAACTCTAGGCAACAAAGCACCTTCATGTCTCAAAAGTAGAGCAAGGTGCGTCGATGACACGAGGCACGTGCAACGTGCAGTTGCCTTGGAAGATCATGGCGGCGCAGCGCAGCACTGAGCTAGATTTCAGACGCCATGTTCTTCACAGATGTGACGCGCGGCACGTGTCTCGAGCATTTCCACAACAATGAATGGCGCCACTTTTCCCAGGATAGAGGGGCTTTAACTAAAGTCACTGGAACTGTGAAAGTAGCGCCATTGCCTTCCCACCTGCTATCCGGACACAAACAAATACCGACATACAGAAGACAAAACCTCACAACGTGATTGGCTCATCACTGTCGGTAGCTATGGTGATCGCCATTTTTGCCTCTTTCCAAGCTTCGAAACTTCGAAAGGGTCGTTAAAACCAGTCGCACTAAGATCGCTCTGCAGCATCATCGTCCTGAAAGAGTTTCTCGGCCAATATGAGTATCTTTGGCACTGTGCATTCAATAAGCTTATCACTCATGCTTATTTCCCAGATTTTTACAATTATGTTGCTCTTCTTGTGGGTTTCAAGTGAGGAAAATTTTTTTCAATGCCCCCAAACACCGACGCCGCGTATGATGCCGTACATCTCCGTACCGCCATCACACGCAACGTCAGTGCTTGGAGGCATTGAAACATAATTTTACTGTCTTGAAACACGCAAGAAGAGCAACATAATTGTAATACAATCTGGAGAAATAAGCATGACTGATAGGTTTATTGCATGCACAGTGCCAAAGACGCTTATATTGGCCGAGGAACACTTTCAGTACGTTGATATGCTCTATAGCGATCTTGGTGCGACTGGTTTTAACGACCCTTTCGAAGCTACGAAGCTTTGAAAGGGTCAAAAATGGCGATCACCATGGCAACCGACAGCGATGAGCCAATCACTTTGAGAGGTTTTGTCGTCTGTATGTTGGTATTTGTTTGTGTCCGGCTAATAGGTGGGAAGGCAATGGCGCTACTTTTCCAGATTCAGTGACTTTAGATTTAACTAGCACTACTCAGTTGGGAAACTTCTAGATCCTACTTCTGAAAAAGTGGCACCGATCCGTACTCGAGAACCGAGCTAATGGCGATCGCAACGCCGCCATTTCTCCCGCAGCTGCCACTCGGGAACTGCAGGGCTGCTTGTATTAGTTCGGGAGTATCCAGTTCGATAGCGTCCACTGTGACTTTTCTATTTTGGTTTTAATCGGCTATTTTGGCGCCGAAACGGTCGAAAGGGTTTCAGGGATGCAACCCCATCTCCCAAGCGGACGCACCGCGAATTACTACCGAAGTTAGGACATACTCAAGTCGGGACGCGCTCCCTGAAATCACCGGTGAGACATGGTTGTATAAAAACAATATTAATTGTGCCACAAACCCTTGTAAACTAAATATTCTAGAAAACATACGCGCCAGTCATTTTGTACTAGTCTCCGATAAAGGTCCTACAAAAAGAGCTTTTTCCGTGTGTTTTTAAGCAAAAACATGCTTTCTAAAAGCTTATGGTGACCACAGTAAAGAAAAAAATTAAGCCATCTTCGCACCTCGAGACTGGGAGTTTCGGTACTCTGGGAACATTCAGTGACATTAGCGGTAGCCATATGCAGACACTTTCATGTTTCAACTCGTCGCTTAAAGGTGGCGCTTTATCGTATTTGTCTCGGTTTCGATGGACGCCAGCGGTTCAGGTTTAAAAGATGAGTTTCCCAACCGAGTGTTTCAGTAACTTTGACAGGGCTTGTCTTGTGTACAACCTTTCACTTCATTTTGGTTTCTATTCTGCGCTGTGTCGATTTTACTGAGCTAAGTCGAACGTATTAGAATGTCAAAAAGAGTGATGCAAAATTATTTTTTTTATGAAACACTCAAAAGCTTTTTTCATTTCCTACACTTTTGCGAAAACCTCGTCTCAAGGTCAAAAGCTGTGCAACTTGTGCCTTCCGCCTGGTGTTTTGACGATGCTAATTTCCAAAAGAAGATGGCGACGATGATTAAACAGAAAAGTCTTGTTACCCCCCCAAAGAAAAAAAAAAAATTGGCAACTTTTTCTGTATGAGAAAAGTACAGAAGGAGGTCTGAAATAGCCTCTTCGAGCTTAGCTACAGGTACAGGAGCAGCCTCTGTACTCTTTTACTTCAATATCCCCAAGCTGACAGCGCGGTCGAAGCTTCGGCACAATGACAGAACAGCACGACAAAACACGCACGACAAACAGCACGGTCAAAGCAGCACAAGTGAAAACAGCACAGCGTCAAGACAGCGCGCGACAAAACAGCACAGCGTCAAAACGGCGCAGCGACAAAAGAGCACGTGCCAAAAACAGCACGGCGTCAAAACAGCACAGCGTCAAAACAGCACAGCGTCGAAACAGCCCGGCGTCAAAAGGGCACATCGACAGAAGAGAACGGCGTCAAACCAGCACCGCGACAAAACAGCACAGCGCTCAAAACAGGACATTGACAATATAGCCTGAATTTGGCGTTTTCGGTTTTTATTATTTTGAAATTCGGCGTACTTTTTCGGGGTTTTTCTTTTTTCAAACAGAAGTTTTCGGTTTATGGTAATATTGTAGACTCATAAACTTCTCGGTTCTTTTCGGTTTATTGACGAAAACCAGTAGACTGACGAAAATGTCATATATTAAAAGCGTTTGTTTAAAATGTAGAGTGATTAAACTAGGTACTGGTTTCCTTATTGGTTGCCGTCTGTGGGAGCCGACGTGACCTGTTTTGCAAGACGCTTGGTCCTGTCTCGTCTTCCTTGTGCCTTCGTTTTTTAGGCGCTTCACAAGTTAAACATGTACCAACTAGCCCACCTTTCCATGTTACGCAATGGTTCCCTATTGTGATCTGACATTATCGTCGTGTGCCCGTATTTATACACAGGACGAACATCAGCTTCACCCCCACTTCGGAAGGAGAGGCAAAAATCAAAAGCCAGAAATTTGCAAGCATTGTACTCAGTGCGTTTGTTCCCCGTTTTCACGACTGTGAGAGCTGTTAAATTCGCGCCGACCACAGAAACGACAATAAAACAATCGTATTTATGCCCTATTCTAGTAGACGGAAGCTAGGAATGTTAAAAAAATGTGCGGCATTTACGGACGCCCTTGATTTTCATTGTTCAGTTCACGATTAAACCGTCTTCCTTGAACAACGTATGTCGGCACACAAATCCCTTTCAGGTGAAAAACCCAGATTTCGTCCTGGAATCCCTGCGCCCCTGGAGCTCTTGTTGAAGGTGTAACCGATCTCGGAGACAAGCTGAAAACTGCGAAAGGAAGTGGTCGAACGGTCAGTAATAAGACGCATCCTCCCCCCCTTCCCAACTCCTTCAAACGCCCTCGAAAATACTGACCTTTTTTAGTTAATACTTACCTTTTGCTCTGCTGACTATCAACGACACGGAAAAATCCGACAAACGTACCAACAACAGCTTCGCTATAAAAGGAGGTTCGAACACTTCCATCTAATTGTTTCAAGCTTTGCGCCTTTAACCTTACGGGAATGCTTTACGCTGAACGCCGATTGGTAACTTCTGTTTTGCCAGAAATTGTTGTTCACTACCAACTTCTGTGCCTTCCAAAAGAGGGCACCCCGGTAACGAGCGGGCCCACGTGCTGGCGAGCGAGGCTTCACTACACCGCTCCCAGTGCGGGGACCCGACGCGGCCGGTCACGCTTCGCGAAGGCGCCGATGAGGAACGTTGCAGCCGTCGTCAGCGAAGACGGCAGGCCCTGCCTCCCCGGGACCACGCTGTGAAAATCCCACAACCCCGGGACTACCACCACGCGTACAGGTGTTCAACAGGGCGCGATCGGGGTACGCGTACACAGACGACGTCGTCGCTCGATGGTGCCGCCATAACTGCTAAACGTCCCAAGACACCGACCCCGATGGCGAAGGCCCTACAGAGGACGCCCTACCAGTCCGGTGCTTTGACTGTAGCCGTAAAGAAACCCCAACGCTCTGCCACCTCGTCTAGAAGTGCTCAGGCCTTGAATAGATCGGCCGTTAACACCGTCCCGAGTGAATAAAAACCTATTAGGAATGGATCCGGCAGCGCGCGCGGCAGAAAGAGGCGCTGGCCTTGCTAGGGACCTTCGTACGCCAGTCAGGTATAGTGGGCCATTTTTAATATGTCAATTTTTTGTAACCTAGCATCCCTTACCCCCTGCGGCATCAAGCGTTCCTCTCAATGAAGCTTTTAAACTGAACTGTCTACGTTACCATAGCAATCGCCATTTCGGTCCTTTCAAATCCTCAAAGTTTCGAAGGGGTTGTTTTGAACAAATCGCACCAAGATTGCTATGATGCGTAATCGCACTGAAAGCGTTTCTCGCCAATATAAGCGCATTTGACGCTGTGTCCACAATCAACTGAGAAATTACGCTTATCTCTGCAGATATCTTACAATGATATCGTTCTTCTTGCGTACCTCAAGACAGGGAAATTATTTTTAATGCTACCATGCAACGAGGGCGCATGTGACGCAGGTGCGAAGATGAGAGCTTGTTTCGCCGGTGTGAACTAACTTGTGGTGGCAAAATATTGAGTAGCATATGAACTCCAATTGAAGAAAAGCGACAACAAACCTTTACTCAAATTGAGCTATAGCTTGTTTTCATTATAGGGGCTCTGCTGCATGACGTCGGCTCCGAAGAGATACTCCCTAGAAACGACAAGTGTGTACAACGCTGCTGCTCTATTGCAGAGCGTAGAAAGTCGTCATAACTTAAAACCATAGGATTATGAATAATTAAAAAAAAACGGACAACACAACACAAAATTTAAAGAAAAGCTGAGTTCATTCGACCACACCAAAAGAAGAAAAAATCGAAAGAAAACGGAACACTAAGTCGCGAAGATTTGACCAGACGTGGCTTTACAGTATAAATTTCTACAACACTAGACACGCTTCCGACAACGAGTATCCTACGCCAAGCACACGCAAACATACTCTCCGTCAACACCCGACCAACTTCCTAAACTCAGGGAGTTCGATTGTGATGTTTTCTAACCAGTTCGTTTTGCGTGCGTTCACTTTTCAGAAAGTCATACTGCTCCAAGCTTTGTTTTGTCTTTCTATTTACTTCTGCTGCCTTCTAAACCTCCCCCATCCCTCTTTTATTTTCTAAGGAGTGTCGGCGCCCACCACTGCTGCCGGCTGTTCCGAAAAGTACGAACGGTAGATTGCCTTGACACCCAAGCGCGAAAACAAGGAAGGCCAGTCACCGCGTAAACAAAGCGAGGGATGGAGTGTATGGGGTCGCTCTCTTGGTGTTCAACGTTGTGAGGTGAAACACAAAGAACATCGAGTTACGATTTCAAAGTATCGACGTGTAACGTAACCAGACTTGTACACGTTACTGAAAAAAGTAACCGATTACAATTACAATTACTTCACTCTAAAAAAGTAACCGATTACGATTACAATTACAGCCCCAAAAAGTAATCGAAAAATTACTCTAAAGTAATCGATTACTTCCCACGTTACTTTTTATTAGACTTTTTTCATTACGGTAGCATGATCCTTGGAGTCTCGGGCTCAGTTGTTCCGAAAACAAGAAATGAAAGAAAGCCTTCACCGTTTTTGCTTAGAGCTGAGTGAGTGACGCCAACACACACAATCCCTCTCGTAAAAGAAAAAAATAAAATAAAAGCAGCGCTGTTTAAATACATTACTCACAAGAGGCTATATAAGGTCATTTTTCATACCCGGACGTAGTCTCCGGTGTACCAAAAAAAAAAATGTACCCAGGAAACGAAGCATACTGAAGTGGCCTACTAATCCTCGAGGTCCCGTGCTTAATAGTTTCGAAAAAGAAAAAAAAAAAAAAGGTTGACCGTTGCCCAGAGTTGAGTGACTCCAGCACACCTAACCTCGTCCCTCCCTCCCCCCAACCAAAAAATATAATATATATATACATATATATATATATATATATATATATATATATATATATATATATATATATATATATATATATATATATATATATATATATATATATATATATATATATATATATATATATATATATATATATATATTGACAAAAATTGTAATGGGTAATTTTGTAATTGATTACAGCAAAAACGTAATTGAATTACAAGGATCGTTACTCCTTAAAGGAAGTAATTGAAGAGTTCCAAACTTACAGTAAAAGGCAATCGATTACAAGTAATCCATTACATGTAACGCGTTACGTACAAGTCTGATTACGTAACGTACATGCAGACATATAAAAATCGATAACCACAAGGACGTTTTTTTTTTTTGGCAGTTTTGGTTCTCCCACGCTAACCAAATCTTTGGAGCCTGGAGAGAGGCATTCAGAAACTCTCACATTAGCGTTCGGAGTGAACACCTCAAAACATACTTCCCTCGCTTTGTTTACGCGGTGACCGGGGGCTATGTTCCATGCTTTGGACTCCCAGGAGACTAGAGAGAAGGAAGTGACGTAGGTGTGAATGAATGTATCTTCTGCAGATACCGTCATCAGCGACTCCACCAATCAACATCCAAAGAGCGTTGTTGACGTCACTTTCTTCTCCCTAGTCTCCTGGGAGTCCAAAACGTGCAACATAGCCCCCTGATCTTCCTGGTGTACGCGCTTCAGTTTCAAGGCAATCTTCCATTTATACTGCTCGCAACTGCCGGCAGCAGTTGCGTCCGCCGAAACTCCTTAGAAAAAATGAGTGGTTTTATCTTTCGGTTCCATTGTGTTGCCTCCTAAGGGCACCGCCCCCCCCCCCCCTCCCCCGCCACCCTTAGGAGGCAAGACAGGGAATCAGAAAGTAAAACAAGGCTTGGGACAGTATGACTTTCTGAGAGGTGAACGCACGCAAACAAAGTGGTTCGGAAACACCATAACCTAACTCCACTGAGATTAGGAAGTTGATCGGTTCTCGCAGTCACGGAGGTTAACTTTGCGTGTGCTTGGTGGCGGATCGCTGTCGGAAGCGTGTCTAGTGGTGCAGGGATTTAACCTGTCAAGCCATGTCTGGTCAAATCTTCGCTACGTCATGATCTGTTTGATTGATATTTTTTTTGTTTTGGTGTGGTACAAACTAAGCTGCTCTTGAGATATTGTGTTGTGCTGTCCGTCTTTTTATTCTTCCTAGTCCCGTGATTTAAAGTAATGACGACTTTCTACGCTCTTCAATAATGACCATCGTTATACACACCATGTCGGTTCTAGAGAATATATCTTTGGAGCCTAGGTCATGCGCCAAAGCCACTAAAACGAAGACAAGTTAGCTCAATTTGAGTGGTTTGTGGTCGCTTTCTTAATCGTATAGGTCATATGCTACTCAATATTTTGCATATTGCAAGTTAGTTCATGTTGCAGCAGCTGAAAAGAACTAAATGGAGTGTTTTAAATATTGACGTCATATTTTGCTACTTATAAAAAAATGACTTACGTTTCTACATGAATAACAAAAGTAGAGTAATGGCTAAATCAACAGTTCCTACATATTCATAAGCTGCATTTTAAGACACTCATTTTGATATGATTTGCGACGCTTTTGCATAAAGCTTTTTGTAGGTAACTAATTTGTGAATGTGTCTCTAAGACGTGTTTTTTTACGTGTTTCGTAATTTTTTATTGCATATAAATATATTATTGTAATCTTTAATATTTGGAGTGCGTGTTGTAAATTGTTTATAAAATAAATAACACAATTTTAACTACGTGCCGTCTTTGGTGTGATATTCGGTGGCTTTGCAAATTACCAGTAGTAAAATCTCGGCAATGTCCACGCCTCGAGATTCTCAATTTTATATCCATGGGAAAAATTGGCTACGGAGTTCAGATACAGCGGAATGTTCCTCCCAAGAGTATGGCTTTTACATATATTTATTACAGAAATATCAAAATATAACCCGGACAGTCATTGTACGATCTGACGTGAAAGCACGCTGCTATGAGCGGCGAGAAGTTTCGGTGGCGCCCTCGTTTGGTTACCTTTCGTGACGTCATTACCTTGTGAAGAACGAGTTCAATGGTGTTTGTAATGAGCATCGTAAAAGCCTGAAATCATAGCGCTCTCAAAGTAACACTGCCCACACCGTCGAAATTGAAGTTCTTACATTCCTCTTATTTGCGTCGATTTGATATCCTTTGCTGACGTCATAGTCAGCATTTGGCCAATTCAGGTGGGCCGACCACAGCGACGCTTTCAATCGCTCACGTCGCCAATACAGGGGTTAGCGTTCTCTGGCAACGAAGTCAAAAGTAGGAGCGCTTACGCTCATGCACTTTGAGCGCCGAATGAAGTTCAGCACGCGCGCTCTTCGAAATGCGCTCCTGCACAGCTTCCATCGGCGCTGATATTGCGCATGTGCACGCGCCCCTGGTTTTGACTGCATTACAATAGAAAGTTGACCCCAAGTATAAAGCCTGTCAGAAATCTGACTGTCTTACCCAAGCATCAAGGAGAATGCAGGGATTGGTGTTCCACGCGCCACACGCCACGCCTTTCCTGTATAAAAGATTCGAAGTAAATAACCAAAGAAAGGCATTGACGAACGCGCGTGCAAGATGCCATTTGTTTTAGGCTTTTGCTTTGGAAAAGTTACATACTGCTGAGGCCAGCACGTGCGGCGCGTGGAACACAATCCCTGCATTCTCCTTGATGCTTGAGGTAAGACAGCAAATGGTCTGATCGCTATATTACCCTAGCATCAGGAAAATGCGAGATGCTGTTCCACTGTCACACGCGCACGCCTTCCCGTATAAAATGTTACGAAGTAAATAACCAAAATAAAGCGTTGACGAACGCGCGCGCAAGATAGGCATTTGTTTTAGGTATTTGCTTTGGACAAGTCTACTACTGCTGAGGCCAGCACAGTGCGGCGACGTGGAACACCGAACTTCTGCATTCTCTCGATGCTCTGGATGAGACGCAAATGTCTATTGCTATATTACCCAAGCATCAAGGAGAATGCAGGGATTGGTTTTCTACGCGCCGCACGTGCGGGCCTCCAGCCGCATACTCGTTTCGCTTGGGTCAGACGCAGCCGATCTGCTGCAAGCGCGAGCCCGGGCGCCCAGCGTCCCTGCCAAGCACGCGCGCCTCGTGCAGTGCAGGCTCTGTTCAGGGCCACACGCTCGTGCTTGCCCAGCATCGGCTGCGTCTGTACCCGAGCTGAAACGAAGTATAGTAACTTTTCTAAAGCAAATACCTAAACCAAATGGCATCTTGCACGCGCGTTCGTCAGCGCTTTATTTTGGTTATTTACTTCGAATCTTTTATACGGGGAAGGCGTGCGCGTGTGGCGCGTGGAAAACCAATCCCTGCATTCTCCTTGATGCTTGGCTAATATAGCAAATGGTCTATTGAACTACTCCCCTGACACTGCGTTCAATCGCATTGGTTGTCTTTCGTTTAGACATATCTCTACTAAGAAAAGAATGACAACATTCGGCTTCTGGCGCATCTTTTTCTACTTTGCGAAGTGAGCATACTGTTTTGTTTCCCTTTACTACTTTGCAGTGAACGAGTGAGAAGTTAGCTTGCGAATTTCTACAGGCGAATCAAACTTTCTTCTTTTTGTTTTACCAAAATACCGAAGCCAAACACTTTCAACCTCTCCAAACAGACGTCGAGGGGAAAAAAGAAAGAAAGTAAACAATGCAGTCAATAGCTGGCGCTAAAGTGCGGTGAACTGCCCTTTTAATCCACTTGTACCTGTCTCCTTTTCTCACTACTTATTGTTCTTTTATAGTAGTAGCCTACCACTTTAGTTCTACCGGAAGTCTAGACTCTGCGGTGTCTTATACCTCTATTTGGTAGTAAAAGAAACAATGCCCTCTAGACCTTCCTGCCTAGGAAGCGAGAAGCCTGTCCAATTAAGGCTACTCACGTTACCGAAACAGCAGAAATACGACAATGTGAAAAGGAGTTTCAGTTGTTAGCCAAGCAGAAAGTGAAAACAGTTCGGCACACAGAAAGATTTTCAGCCCATTCTTTTTGTCTGTTTAGGAAATAGAAAGAGGTGAAGGAATTCGGTTTAAAATAAATCATTTAGCCGTTCTATTGGTTCCGAAACTTTTAATTAATTGGACGCATTGCCGTAGTCTTAGTAGCCAATTTAGCTTCCGGCATTAGCGGGACAACACAAGATCCTGTGATAATAATCCCGTTACTTTCTTATATAACTTCAGAAAGTTTACCTCTCCTTAAGCCTGCCCCAAATTAGCGCCCCTCTTTGCACTTCGAAAAATAAACTCTGACAAGCTTGAAACGTAAAGAAATGTAAATGAATAAAATATTCAATTTACTAACGCATGTGCTTTTGAGCGTCGTTATTGTTGAACGAATCTATATAGGAACGATAAGCGTTTGGGAAACTTCAGGTATGTATACAAACTATCAACGGAGAAAGGACGGAACATTTAAACAATAATTTCGTAAAATATTGTTCAAAAAAAGTTAAAGCAAAATTTATAAACCGAATTCGTTTCATACTTCTATGCCGAACTGGTATCCTTTTTTTAACACGAGGAAATAAAGCGTTTTATAACCTATTGCCTCGTGCGTGGCCGGGTTGGAATCGCAAGCGGCTCCAATGCGAGGGAACAGGTGTAAACACTCCGGGCTAGGTTTTCGTTTTATCTTTCGGGTTTTTTCTAGAACGTTCTAGCAAAATCTTGTAACCTATCGCATGTTCCTGTGCAGATTGTTCTAGAGCGAAGTGATATTTATAAAAAAGCTGAGACTGCCAACATAAAGACAGTCGCCCTTTCGTCGCAGTCTCAAGATTTATTGTATCTTTGTAGGCACAAGTGTGCCTCATTAAATGCTTATTTTCAATTTCAAAATCATCATTTTTTACTCTAGACATTACATATCCTCTGGCGTCAAAATATATAGCAAGATAAATATGTGCGAGAAAAAACCTTTAAATGAGGTTATCAAGTGTTTGCGCTAACCTCGTAGGGCTCCGCATCTTTACAGCTAACAAAATCACTTTGAAGACGTACCAAACACAAAACACAGGGAGGGCGCCACGAGAGAGCACAACACGAGAGCGCCGACGGCAGAGCGCGTGACAGGAGAGCGCCGTGAAAGGAAAGCGCGCGACAGCAGAGCCCCGTGACAGCACAGCGAACGACAGGAAAGCGCCGCGAAACGAGAGCGCACGACAGCAGAGCGCCGCGACAGCACAGAGAACGACAGGAGAGCGCCGCGAAACGAAAGCGCGCGACAGCACAGCGCCTCGACAGCACAGCGAAGGACAGAGCGCCGCGACCCCTGATCTGTGGCCGCGACAGCAGAGCGCGCTACAGAACAGCGCCGCGGAACGAGAGCGCACGAGAGCACAGCGCCACGACACCACAGCAAACGACAGGAGAGCCAACGACAGAGGAGCGATCGACAGGAGGGCGCCGTGAAAGGAAAGTGCACGACAGCAGAGCCCCGTGACAGCACAGCGAACGACAGGAAAGCGTCGCAAACGAGAGCGCGCGACACTGAGCGCCGCGACAGCAGAGCGCGCTACAGAAAGCGCCGGGAAACGAGAGGCACGACAGCACAACGCCGCGACAGCACAGCGAACGACAGGAGAGCGCCGCGAAACCAAAGCGCGCGACAGCACAGCGCCTCAACAGCACAGCGAAGGACAGGAGAGCGCCGCGACCCCTGATCTGTGGCCGCGACAGCAGAGCGCGCTACAGAACAGCGCCGCGAAACGAGAGCGCACGAGAGCACAGCGCCACGACACCACAGCAAACGACAGGAGAGCCAACGACAAGAGAGCGATCGACAGGAGGGCGCCGTGAAAGGAATGTGCACGACAGCAGAGCCCCGTGACAGCACAGCGAACGACGGGAAAGCGTCGCGAAACGAGAGCGCACGACAGCAGAGCGCCGCGACAGCACAGAGAACGACAGGAGAGCGCCGCGAAACGAAAGCGCGACAGCACAGCGCCTCGACAGCACAGCGAAGGACGGGAGAGCGCCGCGGCCCCTGATCTGTGGCCGCGACAGCAGAGCGCGCTACAGAACAGCGCCGCGGAACGAGACCGCACGAGAGCACAGCGCCACGACACCACAGCAAACGACAGGAGAGCCAACGACAAGAGAGCGATCGACAGGAGAGCGCCGTGAAAGGAATGTGCACGACAGCAGAGCCCCGTGACAGCACAGCGAACGAGAGGAAAGCGTCGCGAAACGAGAGCGCACGAGAGCAGAGCGCAGCGACCACTGATGTGGGCCGCGACAGCGAGCGCGCTACAGGAAAGCGCCGAGAGCGAGGCGCACGGCCAGGCCACGAAAGCACAGCCGACAGGATAGCGCCGCGGAACAAGCGCGCGACGGCACAGCGCCTCGAGCACAGCGAGGACAGAAGGCGCCGCGACCCCCGATCTGTGGCCGCGACAGCAGAGCGCGCTACAGAACAGCGCCGCGGAACGAGAGCGCACGAGAGCACAGCGCCACGACACCACAGCAAACGACAGGAGAGCCAACGACAGGAGAGCGATCGACAGGGAGAGCGCCCTGAAAGAAGTGCACGACAGCAGGCCCCGTGACAGCACAGCGAACGACAGGAAAGCGTCGCGAAACGAGAGCGCACGACAGCAGAGCGCCGCGACCGCTGATGTGGGGCCGCGACCAGCAAGACGCGCTACAGGAAAGCGCCGGAAAACGAGAGCGCACGACAGCACAGCGCCGCGACAGCACAGCGAACGACGGGAGAGCGCCGCGAAAGCAAAGCGCACGACAGCAGAGCCCCGTGCAACACAGCGCGACGAAGCGAACGAGAGTCACGACAGCAGAGCGCCGCGACCACTGATCTGTGGCCGCGACAGCAGAGCGCGCTACAGGAAAGCGCCGCGAAACGAGAGGACACGACAGCACAGCGCCGCGACAGCACAGCGAACGACAGGAGAGCGCCGCGAAACCAAAGCGCGCAACAGCAGAGCGTCTCAACAGCACAGCGAAGGACAGGAGAGCGCCGCGACCCCTGATCTGTGGCCGTGACAGCAGAGCGCGCTACAGAACAGCGCCGCGAAACGAGAGCGCACGAGAGCACAGCGCCACGACACCACAGCAAACGACAGGAGAGCTAACGACAGGAGAGCGATTGACAGGAGTGCGCCGTGAAAGGAAAGCGCACGACAGCAGAGCCATGTGACTGAGCACAGCGAACGACAGGAAAGCGCCGCGAAACGAGAGCGCACGACAGCGCAGCGCCGTGACAGCACAGCGAACGACAGGAAAGCACCACGAAACGAGAGCGCACGGCAGCAGAGCGCCGCGACCATTGATCTGTGGCCGCGACAGCAGAGCGCGCTACAGGACAGCGCCGCGACAGGAGAGCGCACGACAGCACAGCACCGCGACAGCACAGCGAACGACAGGAGAGCGCCACGAAGCGAGAGCGCACGACAGCAGAGCGCCGCGACCACTGATCATGTGGCGCGCGACAGCAGAGCGCGCTACAGGAAAGCGCCGCGAAACGAGAGCGCACGACAGCACAGCGCCGCGACAGCACAGCGAACGACAGGAGAGCGCCGCGAAGGAGAGCGCGCGACAGCAACAGCGCCGCGACAGCACGATCTGCACCGCGACAGCAGAGCGCGCGACAGGAGAGCGCCGCGACAGCGAGAGCGCACGACAGCACAGCGCCGCGACAGCACAGCGAACGACAGAGAGCGCCGCGAAACGAGAGCGCGCGACAGCACAGCGCCGCGACAGTACAGCGAACGACACAGAGCGCCGCGAAACGAGCGCGACAGCAGACGCCGCGACCACTGATGCTGCGGCTGCGACAGCACGATGCGACAGCGACGAGGAAGAGCGCCGCGAAACGAGAGCGCACGACAGCACAGCGCCGCGACCACTAATCTGTGGCCGCGACAGCAGATCGCGCTACAGGAAAGCGCCGCGAAACGAGAGCGCACGACAGCAGAGCACCGCGACCACTGATCTGTGGCCGCGACAGCAGAACGTGCTACAGGAAAGCGCCGCGAATCGAGAGCGCACGACAGCACAGCGTCGCTCACAGCTACAGCGAACGACAGGAGAGCGCCGCGAAACGAGAGCGCACGACAGCAGAGCGCCGCGACCACTGATCTGTGGCCGCGACAGCAGAGCGCGCTACAGGAAAGCGCCGCGACACGAGAGTGCACGACAGCACAGCACCGCGACAGCACAGTGAACGACAAAGAGAGCGCCGCGAAGCGAGAGCGCGCGACAGCACAGCGCCGCGATAGCAGAGCGAACGACAGGAAAGCGCCGCGAAACGAGAGCGAGTGTCATTCGAGTGGGCGTCACGAGAGAGCTGCAGAACAGCTGCAATCACTAAGATGCCTTTCTTCGTGGCAGAAGGTTCAAGTATCGAATCCACTTCTGTAGTAATTGGGTTGTTATACTTTGGATTATCTACTACGAGACAGCCAGCACTGCACAATATGTGAAGGCAGCTTTAGATTTTGTCTTTATTAATAAGAACGAAGGGATTGATTTCTAGCGCGTTCGGAATTGGACGTTTTCTCGACGTTTGCAAGAATTAAAGTTGATAAAGGTGTTACACCTGCGTACACGGTAGGCTCATGTAGCCTTACTCTCGGTTAAGAACTAAAATGCTTGATCCCTGATAAAAGCTCATCGCCAAACATATTTGTTCTTACTCACATTGATATGTGAACCGAATTTTCGTTTCTGGAAGGCAAAAATTGAAAGTAGAATTGTCTTGAGTGCGAAAGTTATGTCCGATTTAAAAAAAGGAGCACTTTATATGCGGCAGTGATGACAACTGCGCGGTAATGTATTGAGTTAGGATATATACCTTTAACAAAATTAATTATCTTAAATGGTGTGACGCTTGTGACAGTTCGCCCAGCATAATTTGTCAAACAAGGCCGCTTTCATCTCAATTCAGTTTACACATATTTAATGATATGATCTTTTAATCTTAAGATCAGTCGGCACTTGAGTAATAAAGCAATAACTATCTTGACCGACTGTATACGTTACTGTGCTCTACATAAGCTTCTACTGAATAGTTGTATCAGCATCTTAATGTTTCGCCTTTAATTTAATACGGCGAACGGTTTAAATCCTAGCGCCTTCCAATGCTGTGTAACGACACGACGGAATGATGGGAGGCCGCGTTACGCAGCGAGGACCTGAGCCAACAGCCTCTGCAGGCAACGAGAGCGGCAATAGCGTCCAAGGCCGATGGAGCCCCGGAATAAAAGCAGCCACCCATCGTTCTTCCTTTCTCTCCATTATTATTAGATTCAATAACATATGTTTTCAACTACAACAACAATGTTCTGTGTGTGCCTTTCTTTGCTTCTATCAAAAGGGTGGCGAGCTTTCTCCACATCAGCCGGCTTTGCTGTGAGCATTACTCCAGGGAGTTTTTCTCCCGTGAGCTTTTCTCCTGTGTTTTGAGCACGCGTTTTGAAATTTTCTTGGCTTCCATTAAATCTGAACATTTTTTTTAATTTGAAAGAGTCGCAAAATTTAGGAGTACGCGTGACGCGTCATGAGAGTGCGTGCGCTCTAATGACACGCGCATTCGTGTCGCAGCGCTCTCCTGTCGTGCGCTCCGCTTTCGCGTGCCCTGCTGTCGTGGCGCTTTCCTGTCGCGCGCTTTCCCATCGGTGCTCTAGTGTTATACAACCCAAAACACACATGGATCTGCTATACGTATTTGGCAGTACTAACAATATGCAGCATAATATAAATCTAAGCTATGACTATGTTTCTGCGAAACGTTGCAAGACAAAACCCTTTAAGACTTCATTGAGGAAATTTTTATGATCTCAAGGTATATTTTTAATAATACACATTAATAAATAAAAAAACGTTATCGGAAAACGCTTAATCTAAATTATGACTTTTAAAATTTTGAAAAAAAAAAGACTAAGAAAAAGTCTTAGTACGATGAATGAAGACTTCTTAAAATCGAAAGAATAAAAGACGGAGGACTAGCACAAGAGTACCACGTTCTTTCAAATGAAAGAACCTTGTTGTCTTGTGCTCGTCCTCCGAAATTTATTCTTTCGATTTTAAGTATTTATGTTCAACTCGCTCGCTTTTACCGGTCCAGATGAATGGAGGGCATGTAATTGTTATGCTAAGCCATTCACAATAGAGCGAGAGGACAATCACAATTTGCAAAAGACGCATTTAGTACGTTCCCAAATAAATAATCCTGATTGAATATTTCTGATATGAATGCATGTTTATAATTAGTACCAAAGGATAGCGCGAAGACAAAGTTTTTGTGAAGACTCGTCATTCTTCTGGGAAAAGAAAGGGGGTGGGGACGTACTATTTAATGACTCCTTTGAAAGTTGTTGCCTGTGAAACATGATGAACTTCTACATAATCCCAAGACCTTTCGGAGACTACTGAAAGAGCACAATTCGTACTCGTCTAAAGGGCCGCCCACGCTAGCGAGAAAACGCGCGTGGCACGCCGATCGCGGCGAATGTCACGTGACAGTACAGGAGGCCTCGCGCACTCTTGAAGCATTCGAGCGAACGCATGATTTCACGGGCTCAACCGATTTTGCGGAACGCGTTTTCAACGCGATCAGCGCGCCGCGCGCGTTTTCTCGCTAGTGTGGGCGGCCCTTAAGGCACAAAAACGCATTGATCGTTTCAACAAGCTGGACGTGAAAAGATGGTTTCTTACTCATCTCAATATTATTGGTTGTTTATTTCTTTAAGCTATGTTGAGGAACACAAATTGCTCCTATGGTCAATGACAGCTGAAGAAGCACAGGGTGTGGCGAATCCCGACCACATTATTATCGCTCCCCAGCCAATGAGATTGAGGTATTTGCCGAAAAGAACGCATAAGAACCAATTAGAAAGCAAAACACGTTAACATGATAGGCCATATCCTGCGTCTCTTAACTTCTCAGTGACCCTAGTCCTAAGCAAAAAGCGCTACCCTACAACAACGTTAACCTCGTCAGCATATCGCAGCAGGCGTGCTATTAATCGCGCACTCCGCTATCCCATTTCTCCCGATCAACTCAGATAAGAAGTATACGGCGCTACCCATTTAAGCTTGGTTTCTCTGTTCTCTTTAGTTGATATTTTTGTATCAACATTAAAGCAAACATATTGTGACCTGGGATATTATTACCTGTCAAAATTATTTCTACACTTATATCAATCGTTATCTACGTTTCATCTTCAGTGCTAGAACAGTTGGTAAGCTGCTAATTCACCCGTCGATTCAGTGAATTTTTTTATACATCGAACAAGGAAATTCTACAGATAGTGAGACATGTGAGTTCACCTTTGTCTCTTATATGCCGAAATTTGGATACAAGTCGTCTTTACGCAAGAAGAGATTTTTCTTCTTTTTTTTACATCAAATAAGCTTTAGCATAGATTGGAACCTTTTTGAACCATTGTTTTTGCGTCTACTTACCATCCTTATAAATTACAAACACACAAAAATGAGCATCTATTTTCCTGCAGCATCCTCGTAGATCTCGATTTGTAGAAACATTTTGATTATTAGCTCTAAATTTTTTGTAAGAACGTTCTCGCATGAAAACGCTTGTATATATCCAAGTGCTCAACAGACTTGTAAACGTACATTAGCAACATTTCCCAATTGAGTACTAGGTTCTAGCATTCTTAGGAATATTTCTGTAGCGTTCAATCGCTTTTAAGGCCAGAAATATTCACGGCACAAGATTCTCTATGAACGCTATTTTACTCACGGACCGCTATGTCGTGTCTAACACCATTGCGTGCCTATCAATTTTGCTTAGAAAAACTGCATACTCTAGTCTTTTACATAAAAACGAATGCTGCACAATCTATCCAAAAAAGATTACAACTTTACACCCGACTTTAACATTCCGCTCAAGTTCCACACCAAAATAAAAACCTAGTTAAGACAACGGTTTTTTTTTCAACGAAAAGAGCGTAATGCGGTTTTATATTTCTAAATTTGTGAGAAGCAAACATGATCGTTCCTTCATTGAATCGACTATACCTTGCAGAAACCGGTGGTAACTCACTTAAGATGGAACGTGTTCACTTGCATTTCTCCTTTCCTGAGCTTTTTTTCTTTGTGGGCTTCGTTGACAACCTTCTTGCACATTCACGGGGTGTCTGATGACAGAAAGTTGAGGCCGAGTGTCGCAGGTCGTAACCGAATAACTCAATCAGAGTCTACTCGTGAGTATAGGCACGTGATGACGCTGAATGGGCCCTAACGGCTAGAGGCGGGTTCTTTATGCATGGCCGACACGTAGCAAGAAGCACTCTCGAAGTTAGGAAGCAGTCCTGAAGGGTGAATGCTGCTTTGGTGAGCACAGCGCTAAAAGACGTAGGACCAGGACGAAAAAACACAACAGAGCAAGGCGCTGACCTACGACTAGAAAGTTTATTGCTGCGCAAGAAACAGAAGTAAACACACAAACTTGGAAAGGGAAGATAACGAAAAAAAGCAAAGAGATAATCTCCGGAATCAGCTACACTTACACACAGTCACACGAACCTGCCACACTTTAACTAAATCCACCTCGGCCACATACAAGGGCGACAGGAAGGAGCACTCACACACGAGTCTGCTCAATGTGTCGCCATAAAGTATGCTTCGTCTATCCCTCGCGCAGTTTTGTTTTTGTGTCGAGACAAAATCTAAATGCACTGGAATGACGGTGAACAGCCGCATCTACTACATTACAATACAATGCAATAATACAATACAATTTATTTTATTTTTTGAATACATTTCACTCTGTACCCACTAGAGCAAATAAGGCTTGTGTGTGAGATACGGCAGGTAACTAACAACCAGAATGTGTTTACTGTCTCAACTCATTCTGTGAGTTTAATAAAAAAAGTCAGCAGAACCCATCCTTTGGGAATGATTATCTACGTTAATGCGAATAGCATCAAACGGTGCGGAGTTATGCGCGTTCGTCAGGTGTGCCGGCACACTCTAGATACGCCAGCCCACTTTTGAGGCGATTCTAAATTTGTTGACACTTTCACAGCTCTGCGCACGATCTCACGCAGCCCAGCACGTGCGTTTGTGTCACTTAGGAAGGCGAGCAAAGCACGCACCATACGCACAAACACTCAAAATGGTACCGACCAGACTTTCTGGCGTCTCAGCTAGTCTCAACCAACGGTACTCTAAACGGTTGTTTATATCTTTACCATAGGACGCGCTTTACAGCGCTGTCACAGCTACCGGTGCGCGCGCGTTCCATGCACGAGGGCTCATTCCGCTCTCGTGAGGCTGAGCACGGCCGCTACATCACCCTCTCCCGAGCGCGGGAGAGGGTGAGCTAGCGGCCGTGCTCACGCTTCACGAGAGCGGAATGAGTCCCTCGTGCATGGACGCGCGCGCACCGGTAGCTGTGACAGCGCTGTAAATCGCGTCCTATGGTAAAGATATAAACAAGTGTTTAGAGTGCGTTGAATGACTGCCTTCATAGCTCTGCGGTCAGCGCGTCTGCCTGCTGATCAAAGGGTCAACGGTTCGAATCCCAGCCGGCGCCGGTCTTTTTTATTTATTTATGTCGACCCGCGGCGTAAGAGGTTAGATAGCCAGATAGATAGACAGATACGATACATAGACGAAAAGTGCGGAAGTATCCAAAGAATGCTATTCGCATTAAAAAGCATCAGAAAAAGGAGCGGTTCATACACAGGTACACAATAACAGATGGAACGGTCCTCTATTAGGTACACACGGCTATTTACTACTACATCTCAAAACGTTGCTTTAATAATCAATACATTTCATATAGTGGTTCCAGCCGTTTGTAGGTAAAGCTTTTATTAATTGTCCCTTTTTTACTTCATCTGTTCATTGATCCGAATTCTCGCTATTTTTTTTATCATTGCATGCGGATGTTTGCACTTGGTCAAATCTTCAGGTAGTTGGTTAAAAGGTTTTGGCACATATTTTATTGTAGCCTCTCTATACTCTTGTCTTCATTAATGGTTCAAAATCTTTCCTATTTAGTCGTAGAGTTCTTTTTTAATAATTTATATTTTGTGCTAATTACTTAAAAATTATTTTGTGATTATGTCGTATTTCAATATGATCCCTAAAGTAAAATACGCCAAGTTCTTTATGTGTATCATCTATTAAATCATTGCCTTTTTTATTTGGCAACATAACTCTTTTAAATGTCTGTTTTTGGAGAGTCTAAACTTTTGTTTGCAAGTATTTGGCACAGTGCCTATAAGCAGCTATTCCATATTGCATTAAAGATATTCCTAATGAGTTATAAATCATTTTAAGTACAACATGGGAGACTATATCACGGATGTGAAACATATAGGCCATCAGTGACCTTAATGTTGTGCATACTTGTTCTACGTGAAAGTCCCATTTAAGATGTTGGTCTTTATGCACACCAAAGTATTTTACATTTTTGACATATTCAGCTGCTAAGCGCGAAGAGTTATTACAATATTTGTCGTTCATTTTAATGGGTAGTTCAGCTAACAGTACTTTTTTAGGGTCTCTGAAGCACATCCATTTGAGTTTTGGAAGTATTTACGATAATCTCATTTTATACAGTACCACTGAAAAATATTGTGAATGTCTCCCTGCACTTTTCCAACGGCGACTTCATAATTTTTGGGGACGTATACAATTACTGCACCACCTGCGAACTGGAATAATTTGATTTTTTTATTTTACCTGAGCAATCTCATTTACATATAAATTAAGCAGTAGAGGGTCTCAGAACTGTACCTTTCGGTGCTCCTTGTTTTACTCCAATTGCTCTACTATATTTACATCCTAATCGCACTTTTTGATATCTGTCTAGAAAATAATTTTGTAGGTCATGTGCTTTCCTCCAAATCCCTATGCTGTACAATCGATCTAATAAAATAGAGTGATTTATCGTTTCAAGCGCCCATGTAAAATCTACAAAGACACAGCTAATCCTACATTTCGTGGAGTCAATGTTTTTTATATACATAATCAAACGATCCTCCAGAATATCTGAAGCTCCCATTTTGTTTTCACTGAAACCATATTGCATGTCGATTAATATGTTACTTTTCGCGATAAAACTCTGAAGTACTTTATTGCTGTATTTTTTCATTAGATAGGTAACTACCGACAGTATACAAACGGGTCTATATTTAAAGAATTTATATCACTTGCCCTTCTTGTATATTGGCCGAACAACAGCTGTCTTAAGTCTTCTTAGGAATGATACCACTTGAGAATATGCAGTTATATCGCTGTATCAGAACTGGTTTTAGTGGATGCGGCATTTTACGTTCCTTGCCCTTATTTGATCGTATCCCACTGCTTTAATGGTTTGACTTGGTCCACCATTTCGATTAGATCGTTCTCAGTCAACCCTGAAAGATGTGAATCACAGATTCTGATTTGATTAAGTTGCCTTTTGCGGGCATAGCGCAAAGTTTTCAATTCGTGGAACGTATTTTGTACTGAATTCATTTGCAAGCGTTTCTATATCACGATAATTTTCAAAGTTAACTTTAATAACGCCTTCAATCGATTTTTTGGCGTACAAGCAGTTGATTTACTAGTAACCAACGGTGTGCTATATCTTTTGTTTCTGAAACTATGGTCCAGTAGTAATTTCGTTTCGTACACATCATGATGGAAGTCACTTTGTTTCTAATTGCTCGCTTGATGATTTGCTTTAAACGTTCCATTATTCGGAAAGTGCTTCAAGAACTGCCAGACCTTCGTTTTTTTTCCTTTATTAGTGTCGAAAACTCACTATAGTTATCTATTCATTTGTTCGTTCTGTCTTTCTTATATTACTTTTCGTGTTAATTGTTTAGAAATTTCTTTTAATATTTCTATAAGTTGATCGTATAGTTTTTTGGGGATTACTTGATCTTTAGAATTTGTTTTCCAGTTCATTTCACTGTACGTATTTATTTACTTTTTTAATATTATTGAATTAACTTTCAAAGTATGTTTTTCTGTAGTTTTAAAGAATATTAATATAGTTAATGCCACAGAACTGTGGTCGGCTAGTTTCTCTGTGATAACTTGTCCCTCAGATTTCCCTTTTATTGCTCCGTGTATGTATATGATCTATGCACGATTGTGTTAGTCTCCTCTATATATTTCCTCTCTTGTGAAATCCTGTAAATTCGCTCTAGACCGGATAGTATTATGCAATCAAGAACATTATTTGTCATCAGATTTGAGCTATGTGTGTCAATGTTTATGCCACGTACTATACAATCATATCCTTGTCTTCTATTCACGTTTAACCATTAATTTATATCGTTTATGAATTAACCTATATTTACTTGTGGTGCTCGATACAGACTTAATACTGAAAATAGTTTTCCGTTTTTTTCTAAGTTCGGCGCGAAGAGCCTCTGTTGAGGAAAAATTTCACCTTTTTGTTTTTATTTATTTTTCATTTCCCCCCTCCCCCCTGATTTTTCATGAACATAATTCAAACAACCTTTCGACCGTCTCCACTGTGTGACCACACCTCAAAATTCTCAAAAACAAACATCGTCACTCTCTCACAGCTTTATATTTGTTTCCAAAATCCAAGAACATCTAACTTGTCTAGTTAAAGTTCCACCAAACTGCTAATTTCATTCCAGTGCTTCTTCAGACTGCGGACACTGGCGTGTAGTAAAACAAAACCAGAGTCATCAAGAGTAGCGGACACACTTGCCCAGCGCTTTGTAAAAGATGAATACGCCTGTCTGGCATTCATTTTGGTTTATCTTATTTTATCGAGGTCATTGTGTGTTTTCGATACGAATCGCCTGATCACCGTCCTGTTTCCTTGCGTGGTTGCCACCACCTGTGTCATGTGTAGCGATATTTAGATTTTTCTCTAGCTTCGAAAAATGTTTTTTGCTTATTTCGTCTAGGTTTTTTTTTTTTTGCAAGTAAATGTTGTCGTTAGATTCTTCCGATCGCAGCTTGTTCTTGTTTCTTAGCCATTCGTCTCGGATGCTTCGGTTCAGTAATCTAACCATTATCGGGGGTGCTTTTCTCTTTCTTGATGGAACGCGGTGCACTGCTTCAAAGTCATCTTTCTTTAACCTCGTTACTTGCAGTTTGTCCGCGACACAACTCCAGTTTTTTTATTAGGTCCCCGTGTCCAGTGACAAGAATTCCGTGGACTTCGATGTTGTTTAACCTGCCGTGTTGCTCGAGGTTTTAAGGTCTTGCTTTAATTCGCTGGTTTCTTCGTTAGTTGGGCTAGTTTCTCCAATTTGTTTCACTCTTGTTTTGATCTCGGTCATTTCTGCTTCTTGCACGGTTAGTTTTTTCACGGCCTCGTCATAAATGTCCGATAATCTTTGTACCTTTCTTTCGATTTCTTTTACACTGGCCAACTCGTCGAACTTCTTTTCTAGTGGACCGAGAGCCACTAACATTTGCGCAATCTCTGCTAAGTTCTTGTTAATATCAAGTTCGCCCTGTGATGCATTTCTTTCCAAATCACTTGGTTTCGATTGCTTTTTCGAAATGTGACACGTCTGACATACTCCAGCTCTCTCTCAAGCTAATTGATTCTTTTTTTACTTTACTCTTAGGCACGGAAGAGCAATTTACGAAATGATAGCTGAACCGACATTCAGCACACCGCATGTCCTTGCCATCTCCCTCCAAATTTAAATTACAGTTCAAACGGATATTATCATTTTCACTTTTTGAAGCCATTCACGTGGTAAAACACCCTTCGAAGACAGCAGCAGGATTTTTTTTATTGAAAAACAATCTTAGTGTTTGACTTTGAGATCTCACCCGTTAAAATTGAGGCGTTGTTACCTGGTGTAGCTCCTGGCGCTGACTGCGATGGTTGCTCGGTGGGAAGCTTATCTTATCCCTTCTAGATGACGTACACAGTCCCGTGACCGCTGTGGCTTTTCGTTGAACCTTGCAGGTGTGTCGTCACCGGCAGCGAATTCTTGAGAGATGATCAGTATCGGCGTCGTCTTTCGATGGCACTTTTGGTCCCGCTACCGATGGTGTGATTCGTCGGTCCCTGTTGCTGCCTGGTCATGGGCAGCGGGTCCCCCGATTTCAGTGTCGGCGGTTTACAGTCACGTGGCCGCGGTGGCCTTTCGTTTGAACGTTGCTGCTGTGTCGCTATCGGCAGCGTAATCCGTCAGCGATGATCAGTATCGGCGTCGTCCTTCGATGGCACTCTTGGTCCCGCTGCCGATGATGTGTTTAGTCGGGTCCTCGTTGCCGAACCGGACAAAAAGCTCACCGGACAAAAGCTCACCGGACAGAAGCTCACCGGACAAAAGCTCACCGGACAAAAGCTCACCCATTTTTTCACAGACCCGGACAAAAGCTCACCCATTTTTTTCACAGACCCGGACAAGAGCTCACAACGAGAAAATTTCATGTTGGTCTTAACACGGGTGCGGACAACTTAGGTGCATGCGTGCGACACAAAAAGGCAACGATAAATCAAATCTGACAGGCGCATGGTTTGTTGATTTTAATAGAAACAAGTTTATTTATCGATTGATTAGAAGCGAATGCAGTCCCCTACTAGCTCCAGCAGTCTTGGTAGATCTCGATGTATATGCAAGCCCTCGCAAATATTTCTAAGACGACTCTGCAGGCGCAAAGTGGTTTTTCGCACCCGCTTTACTGTGGGCTCACCTCTCCGGGCTTGTGTCAGTGCCGTGGCAACGAGCGCCTCATTTTGCTGTAGGCATTAAGTCAGCCTCAAGACGCTTGGATGGGCGTGGCTGACGAGCTTCTGGAACCCGGTACTCCGTCCTTCGCAGGTGTTGTTCATTCGGTCTATATCTTGAATAGTGGCGTCCTACATATTCCACCGTACCGGGGAAACTCCGGTCGTCGTCGGCGCAGAGTCAGGCGAAGGGAAGAATCCGCTCTGGGTGCCGCCGCAGATGGAACAGAAGCATAACGGAAGCGGCCGTTGACATACGTGCAATCAAAATAGTCCAAAAGGCACCCGATGTCACCGGTAGACTTTTCCCTGGTGGTTAGTTCTTGTGGAACAAGCTGTGGTGGAAGGAACGCGAGCCTATCTAAAATCCCGCACAGTTTTCTAAATTGGTCATCTGTCTTGTACTTTTCCAAAAGGCCCAACTCCCGTTCTTTCAAAGTATTTTTAAAAATTCGCAACTCATTGGTGGATGGGGTACAAGCTCTCCTAAAAATGGTCCAATGTCCATCTCGTCCGCACTTTATTCAAGCCCGTGTTTCTCCCGGGTAACAAAAAAAAAATCGAGGTGAGCTTTTGCCCGGGTTTGTGAAACAAACGGGTGAGCTTTTGTCCGGGTCTGTCAAAAAACGGGTGAGCTTTTGTCCGGTGAGTTCTCTTTGTCCGGTGAGTTCTGTCCGGTGAAGCTTTGTCCGGGTGAGGCTTTTGATCCGGTTATTCCCCTTGTTTGCTGCCTCGTCAGCGGGCAGCGGGTTTTCCCTACAGTATCAGTGCTGGCGGTTTTGATCACGTCACGTGACCGCGGTGCCTGCTGGTTGAAGTTGCTGCTGTCCTCGTCAATCGGCAGCGAACCCGTCAGCGATGATCAGCATCGGCGTCGTCTTTCCTTGGCGCTTTTGGTCCCACGACCGATGATGTGTTATCGTTCGGTCTGGTGTGCTTTGCTGGTCATGGGCAGTGGGTCCCTCGGACACCACGGCCGGCGGTTTGCTGTAAGAGTTGGGGCGTTATTATCTGGTGTTGCTCCTGGCAGCTAACCAGAATCCCTGATGGCGAAGATCGCAGAGAAGAAGATAATGCTCACGTTCTCTTAGATTTGCACATCTGCCCATGTCCAACATGCACGTGCCGCTGGACTGACCGAGCTGGCTACACATGAGCCCACGTGCATAGGCGCAACGTGCAGGGCACGATGTTGGATGTCACACTCACCTGCAAGGCGTCCGGGTCTCACTCCAAAGAGGAATGAAGGCGGAACAGCTTAGATGGCGCCGAGAACACGACAGGCACATCAAACCTCGTTGACAACGTAGCTTGATTCGGTGGGTTTTTTCTTAGTCTAGTATACTTTTTAAACTATCTCACTGAGACTCTGCACAGCTCCACAACAAAGCGCCGAAGCAGAATTCGCAGAGGCAGGCCTTTTAACCTGAGTCATAAAAGTTAAACCGTATTTATGAGACACGACTTCAAAAATGACGCCGAAGGCACGATGACTCGGCAATGACCCTTTTCACCAATTTGCCCGAGTAGGCCGAATCGTAAGGAAGAAACCCTTCCTTCGATTTGGGATTAAACTGTCGGGACCTCGATCTTAAAAGTTAGACCCTAGGAACAAAACCGTAAAAATGTCTACAATCTCCTTATCCACTTGATCACAGTCATGGTCATGCGGCTGTTGTGAGACACAGTAAAAATTGTCCCGCTTCCTGAGGGTCACAGTTTGTTTTGCCCCGGTCCTTCCTAGAAGTTGTAGGCCAGAATGCGCGATCGTGGACTGCCGCGCTGGATGGTCGCTTCGGTGCTCGTTGGTGGTGGCGGAGTCTCGAGGAGAAACGCTCAAAGTCGGAAGCAACGGTTGATAAAAACAAATATATTAACACGCCGACAGCAAGCTTGGTTACAGAAGTCTACTGTCCGCTCACGGCAGTAGGAAGACGGAAAACGCGCCTCCGGCGCAAAGTGCCCACACCGCGCACGGTGAGGCTCAAGAAACTATTTTGTCGCTCGCGACAAAGCAACACGGACCGGCGGACCGCGGAGATAACTTGCTCCGCTACAAGGGTTTGTTCAAACTCAACGTTTTCTCGCCAGCGCGGTCGAGAAAACTCCCCGCTGACACGGGGCCTGTCCAACTCAGGACAATTATACAATCCTAATGGCCCCAGTGCCAGCGGGTCCTCCCCCTATCACAAGAAGCCACAGAACTCTTTCTTTCCTTTTTCTGAGAAGACAAATAATACTACGCCTTGGGGAACTCTCCTATTGGGGCGATACTTTACTGCACAGGAAAACACCCCCCACTTCGCGGCGTCAAAACAAATAGGCGCGGTGTCCTTCGAAGCCTGCAAATAAGCGGAATGGAGTCCAAGAGGACCCAGACCGGCGCCCCTCATCGCTAAAACCCCATTGCTTGGTCCCGACTGGACAAGCCGTCACTGGGAACGCGCCGTGGCGACAAAGCCGGGGAGGTACCTTTCGCGAGGATCCGCCGCCACCTTTCATATCTTGCACACATACTTTTGAGAGCTCTGAAAGTGAAAATTAATATATAACGAACAGCAGCCACCGGTACAAAATTACTTAGTAAAGACACATTTTGCAATTGAATACCTCACCAGCAGAAGGTAGAATACATTTTGGATGTCTTTTGTCTGAAATAAAGTACCATCTTCTGAAGAATGTCATTTGTTTAAATATTTAATAAAAAAAAAAAACAGCATACCCGTTATTTAAAAAAATGAGAATCTTAAATTTGAATAAAACTAGATGGTCATAGGTTATACTAAGGGTTAATTGTTACTATTATTAACAAAGTAGAATACGTATTAAGAAACTAAAAAAAAAATGGGACCTTCAATTACCGTAAAGAAACTTAATTATCTAATTCTACACGAAACTACAACTATTCTCGCCTACGATGGACTAAAGGCAAAAGCTACAGACCGCCAGATCCAATCACGAGCCACTTAGAAATTGCGTATTGCGCTTTGATGCACGTATCAGTGCCCGCGTCTCGGATCACTGATGGGGATGGGCGGACAGTGGTTCGAATCAAAATAGCACTGAGTGACTCAACAATTTTACATTGCAAGAAAGAGGCTGTTTGCAGTGTCGAAGCTATAGAAATGATGCAGCGTTTTTGGGTTCGGAGCATTATTCGTCCACCCCTAATCAATGCTAGGCATGTCATAGTGTAGCGTGGAACGTGATTGGACCTGGCGGCCCGTGGCTTTGGCCTTTAGTCCATCGTAGGATGAGACAAAGTATAGAAATTCACAGGGGTTATTGGAAAATAGTACAAAATGCAGAGACGTTGACAAAAAGTAAATTAATGTTCCATCGAGAATTCTGTGCTGTTGTTATTGCATAAAATATAAAAACAGCAATGCTGAACTGCACTTATGGTGACATGCATAAGAATTAGGCTCAATCGTCGACTCACTGTCCCTCATGAAGTTTGTTTTACTACCATTTCGAAACACAATATTTAAGCGTATAGAATAAAAAATGAAATATTACACTTGTACAAAAAGGGGCTGCTTCTACTCGACAATATACTATTAGAGCGGATGCCTGGCACGCTACACCTAAAATATAAATTACACTTTTTACAGAGTGCTCTTCCAGCCCTTTGAATGGAACAGTTTCTGCTTCAAGAATCAAACTTCGAGCCTCCAAAAATATTCTAACAAAAGATCGGCTTTCATTTTTCTTTGGTTTATCTTCGCTTCATTTTTAAAAATAAGTTCGAACAGAAACAAGAAACAACAACAACCGGTGGGAGGAACAATGTCAGATTCATTTTCAAGTACAGCTGTGTTAGAGCATCAAACTTCCGCACTGAGTCTCTGTGTGTTACTTCCGACATCCTCTTTCCTCCTGCCACGGGTTTCTTTTTTCTTCTTCTTTTTTTGTAATTTCTAAGGATTACGGCTGTCAGTTCGCATGTACCCGAGTTTCTTTCTTTCTTTTTTTCTTTGTATGAGCTTTTTTTGCGGGCCTATCACTTAGACGGCAGTTCCCGACGCGACGTTTTTTTTTTCTTTTTTTGTTTGTCGTGAAACGTTTGACAAGAGTGACGACGTTGACAGCAAACAGCCGACTAGTCCATGCTTTTTTTATGTTGTGACATATGAAGCGAGTGTTTTAGGCGTCAGTCTAGAAATATATTGTGGACGACAATGAAAGCTCTTGCGAACTTGAAATAAAAAAGGCTTTTTTATCAGGAAAGACAAAGTATGTGAAGGTGAGACTACAGAAATGAAACAAAAATGTTTAAAATTCACCCACTATCGAATATTTTTTTTTAATATTGTGGCAGCCCTTCAGCACAATAAAGAAAGTACATATTAGCTGCTTAACAATGGCTATAAATTAAATTAAAAAATTGAAAACTCATATTGCCTTAGCCCCGTGGAAGATATCCGCGAAACAAAAGATAAAACAAAATGGATTTACTACTATCTTTGTGCTAAACGGAAGGTGATGGAAGACAAGATATCAGCCTTTTTTACATGTGTTGTAAGTCAGAAAACCTATTTTAATGAGAGCACTGATCTCAGAAATTTTCTTTCTATTTCATGACCAAGCCCAATCAAACTGCACAAGCTTGTCCAATTTGTAGATCGGTTTCAAATACCGGGCATTTTCTACAGTCAGAAAATCAGTCCTCAATATCATTAAAACTCGCCTATATTTGTTTGAGAAGAAAGACAAAAAAGTACGCTGAACAAAATATTTTGTTTGATGCATGGCTAGATACTACGAAGTGTGAATAATATACAATGTTAGGAGTAGTTTGAAAACTAAACCATTATTGTTGAGTTCACCGTCACATTCAATTTCAGTGTTCAATGTGGCCAGCAAGTAATCACCGAAAAAAGGTCACTTCAAAATTTTGTAAACTTCTAATGAAAAGTTTGCTTACAACATTGCATGGTTCAAACATGTTGCAAGAAAAAATATATTTCTACCTGGTCTATATGCTTTGATATCATCCTGCACATTTGCTAGGAGTCCAAAACTTTTGGCTTGGCAAAGCGGTGTTTTAGAGTATACTTCAATGCACTTTCAGCCTACAGAGGTATTATAAATTGATTTATAGCTCAAATATTCATCCACAAAGTCATTAACCTGGTATGTTCAAAAGAACAATAGCTGTATATTTATAAATAAACATTTCCGAAAGATTGATACTTTAGAGATATTATGAAACCAGAGACCCATGTCCCCTCTTAAATTTATATATGATTATACCATGAAAGCATTAGCGTAAGAGATTGCTCAATATTCAGATGCGACTGATAGACTATATAGGGGGATGGCGCGTCTTATTGCCGAAATATTCAACATTTTCACCGTCACGCATTTATCAAATGAAAACTGCAACACATGCTCTTTAACCTAGCTCACGATGTTTGCAATCATATTCAAGATGCACAACTTGAAAGATTAATGTCCCGTCGCTACGTGTTGAACGCTTTGAAAGATAATGAAGAATAATTGACGGATATTAGAAACAAATACGTGGGATCGGAGCTCCCGATGAGACTCTCTGTAGTCTAACAAATTATACTGTTTTTTTGTAACAAATGAGGCGTTTACTCATAGACTTTTTTTATCGAATACAAATTTTATTTAAAAAAGCAGCGAAACCTACACAAATGCAGTGTGCGAAAATGGGTTAAACGTCCAGGCGGATATTATGTTCAAGAGAGAATACAACTAAGCGATAACGAGATAACAAAAACTCATTAAATACTTTTTTCAAATTAGATGTTTTAGGGCACATGTTTACATATAAGAAAATGAAGCATTGAATCTTGACGGCCAGTCGACTTTTTACAAATTCTGGATTCATCGAGAAGTTGGATGTATTCACTGTCAAATTTCGTTCTGGATATATCTGTCAATACCGAAACCAAACCCGGGTTACGTGTTTGAATTGACCACGTCGGTACATTTATAGGTCGGGATTTTTCGCCCAAGTATTACCTGAAATGCAACTCACATATTTCATTTACATCGAATTTCTGAAGGACGGCGGAAGAAAGATACCCTACGTTTGCCATAAGTAAAAGGATTATCAAAGATCTGTACTTCTCCCCTATATTCCGTGTACACACTAGTGTCGTAAACTCGTGTTTCTGAGTACTATTAAAAATTAATAAGTGTCTTTACGTCTAAAAATCTGCAGGCTGAAATACTAGTCGTAGTTGACTGACAGATGCTTTGATGCCACGTGTAAAGAGACCGATACGGGCTTCCCACGTTGCAGCGCACAGATTTATACCCTCGCTTTACCAATAACACACAGCTACAAACGCTTTATATGACAACGTTTAAAGCGAGACTAGTTATAGGTGAATTCTAGAGTATGTCTATCCCGTGAATCTCAATATCACGTTCGTTTCTCCCGAAGGTGTAACTAAACATGAAAACATCAAGAAACGAGAAAACATGAAAACCTCCGACCAGTCGTTACGTCATAAGAGGATATTTCGTCCGCCAAGCGCGTGTCGCTCGTGTGGGCAGCGCGTGCAATTGCAAGCTAGCCAGGCATTTTCCCCCGCGCCGACACCAGTCGTGACGTCTTTTTCAGATCTTTTGAAAATAGGAAAAGTGCTCGTGCATAGCTTTGATAGGATGCAATGAACACGTAAAAATCGCCGCCTGCATGTAGCAATCTAAACTTTTCATCAAAGGTGTATTTTACAGGTAGGTTTTAGAGCGCAGCTTTTGGGCAACCGTTTCCGGCATGAGTGGCGTCGTCGTCGTCGCCGTCACCGTCGGCGTAACCGCGCGGTGCATTATGGGACGCGTGACGTCACAGGTGATGTCAGTGATGACGTCATCAGTGATGATGGCGGTGACGATGAAGTCATCAGTGACGATGACAATGACGATGACGTTATCAGTGACGTCACTGATGACGTCATCACGATGACGTCCCGTGACACCACTGATGACGTCCCACGTGACCATCGTGAGGCGACGGCGACGCCGCTTGGAGGGAGGGGTAGCAGACGGGGTGAGGGTGAGGAGGAGGGAGGAGGGGTATACCCTCCCTTCAGTACCTTTCCCTCCTCCTCCTCAAGAGCTGCGCTCTAATTCGGCGTTACAGGGAGTTGTAAACGGCTTTATTTTTTTTCATGTAAAGTTACAAAGCGCAGCTTCTTTTCTGTAAAAAATAGGACTAAGAAACTTGCCAGGGTCAACGGCGGGCGGCGACGCAGACGACCAAGTCGAGTTGCGGTGCGCGTTTGGCGCACGTATTGATAGATGGCGTCGGGAGCAGCGTCGGAAGGTGTAGCCGACCAGCGAAAGAAAGCAGACGACACGCAGACGAAAACCGTCGGCAGCAAGAACGCCATCGTTTTACAACCGCGTTTTTCTTTTTAAGCGCGCAGCTTTAAGGCGCCCGTTTCCGGCTCGAGCGGCGTCGCCGTCGCCGTCGCCGTCGGCGTAACCGCGCGTTGCATCATGGGAAACGTCCCATAATTACGTCACACGTGACGTCACGAACGACGTCACGAGGGTCCCGCGTTGCATTATGAGAAACATCCCATGATGACGTCACGCGTGAAGTCACGGTCACTCGTGAAGGTCACGACGAAGGTCACCACCTTCACTTCACGAGGCCCTCACGAGTGACGTCACGAGGGTCACGAGTGACGTCATGAGGGAGGCAGGGAGGGGAAGGACGAGGGGAGGAGGAGGGAGGAGAATGAGAGGAGGAGAGAGCAGGAGGATGGAGGAGGGGGAGAGGGAGGATGAGGGAGAGGAGAGAGAAGAAGAGGAGGGAGGAGGAGGGAGGACGAGGATGAAAAGGGGAGGAGGAGAGGCATACCCTCCTCTCCGTACCCTTCCCTCCTCCTCCTCAAGAGCTGCGCTCTAATTCGGCATTACAGGGAGTTGTAAACGTCTTTCATTTTTTTAATTTCAAGTTTTGCTTTTATTGCTCTTTTTTTTTTCAACCAAAGGTACATTACAAAAAGATTATGTCCATTTTAATAAACCCCGCTGGTCGCGAGCAGTCTCGATAAGGAGGTAGCGCCGTCTATCAATACGAGCGCTCAACGCGCCCCGCAACTCGACTTGGTCGTCTACGTCGCCGCCTGGCGTTGACCCTGGCAAGTTTCTTGGCCCTATTCTTTACAGAAAGCGAGCTACGCTTCGTAATTTTACATGAAAAAAAAAATGAAAGATGTTTACAACTCCCTGTAATGCCGAATTGGAAGCGCAGCTCTTCAGGAGGACGAGGGGAGGGCGCAGAGGGTAGGGTACGCCCCTCTTTCTCATCCGTACACTCTTCTCCTTCCCTCTTCCTGCTTTCCTCGTCCCGCGCTCCTCCCCCTGTCCTCTGCTCCTCCTCCTTCCCTCCTTTCCTTCTCCTCTTGCTCCTCTCTTCGAGGTATTTCGATTTTGCGATATACCGTGCTTAAACAATACGATATATATATGTATATATATATATATATATATATATATATATATGTGTGTGTATGTGTGTTCTAGTATTCCGCTCACCACTTGCCCGGAGGAATGAAATGTAGTTCTCACATCTGGAAGCTCCACTCTAAGTTCTGCTGGTGCCAGGAAACAGGACAGCAGGATCAAGGCGGGAGAACGAGACAGCGTTAAAGTCAACACTTTGACGGAGCACGTGACACTCCCGATGTCATCCTACTTGCTGTCGGCTCTGTCGAAGACTGCTCGGCGTTTTTTATTTCCTCAGCACTATAGTCTTGAGCCTGCTCCCCCGAGATGGCACAGGAGAGCAGCGAGTGCAGGTCCTTCGGGGCCAATGGGATGTTCTCCTGCATGACTGATACGAAGTTCTTTGTCTTGCACGAAATATTTGGGGAGTGCCGCAGGCGAGAGATACAGAGCTACCACGAGCGAGCCGTTGTCGACCTTGGAGGCACACAATTTACCAACTTCGTCTGACGTGCCTCAGAGATCGATGGGTACAGCACAGACCCGTACCCATGTAAGGTGGCCACTTGGATAACGAGTACACCATGTTTTCTTACGCGCCTCCCTGTGATTTATGAATGGCATGCACAATCAATCGCCTGCACAAGGGGCAGCTGGCATCTCCGATCTTCCTCCTCCGCCCTCCTCCCCCTCCTTCTCTCTCCTCTTCCTCCTCCTCCTCCTCCCCCTCCTCCTCCTTCCTCAATCCTCCTCCTCCCTCCTCCATCCTCCTCCTCTTTCTTCTCTTTCCTCCTCCTCCTCCGACGACGAAAAGGCGTCGATTTTTACGGTTCACTTTAGATCGATCCTGGTGACTTGGGACACCTATATATACACACGAACCTTTCACACAATCATATTCTGATACCACAATCTATACGTATCGTTGTATAAGTAGGCGGTTCGCAAAAAACCTAGAATTTGTTTAGTTTATGGGCCGATTTTGCCGTGGCAATTCGTAACGGTAAAAGAATTTGTATTGTTTTGAAAACGGTTGTACAGTGTATAGAATATTTGAATATACTGACTGGCCACTGAAAAAACGCGGGGCGTGGGAAGTTCCATGGATCTCATTAATGCTCCGTGGCCAATCAGACGGCAGCATTTGCCGTTAAGATGCGAGGAACGGGAGCATTATAGGCTGCGCCCATACGTGTCTTGCGCTTTCAGTTGACTATAGCTTAAAGGTGTGTAGGTCATCGCACCTCCAGGAAACTTCTGAGTAAAAATTTGACAATTATTTCTTCTTGAACGAAACTTTAAACTCAAATAGATATAGAATATTGAATCCCCGCTGGTATAAACACTGCACTATAGTACAGTAGTTCTCAATCAGTGAGGTTTTGGGGACCTTTTCTGGATTGGCGCAAGTGGTTGTGGACCCTATCCACTTGGGAGGAAGGGGGTGTCGACTGATTACAAAAACTGATGGAAAAACTGATGGGTAAATGAAGAAAACCATAAGCTGGGTGTGTTCAGATAAGGACGGTCATGGTGGTGTCATGCCTATTTTTTGTTTTCAATTAAATTTTATATGAGGTAGCGAAAGCCTGTCCACACAACGGGACAGACCTTACTTTTGCAAGATACTTTATTGTATTCGTGAAAAAAATCTCATTCGAGAGGAGGTTGAAAAAACGATTTTCTCAACTGCGCGATGACGTAACTTTGAAGGCCGTTGGAATAAAGAATACTGCTTTCTACACCGTCGAAGTTTTTTATGTTATATGCACGCATACTTTTCTGCCAGAAATAGTTAAAGTTAAATTGTATACGCATATATTTCAAGCGAAATAAAATGCCAAACTTGGCTTCTGGAGCAAATCTTGCATAATGAGGCATTTTGCGGCGAATTTTAAGTCACTTTAAATTTATTTAATAAAGCTGAAACTTTTTGTGTCGACTGTTTCTTGCTTTGTGAACTTTTAACAGATTAATTAGCGTTATACTGTTGAAAGTGTTTTCTGGATTGCGCCCGGAAATTTCGTCAAAATCGAAAAAGTCAAAATTTCGCGAATTTTTGTGCGGCAATTAAAAGAAAATTATTCTCGATTTTTTTAAATTTTACCCGATGGGCCCTTGATGACCGGTAATTACAAATCTGCAAATACATGTTGCATTATATTGTCTTAAAATAAAAAAATGTGTAACCAGATCATGGTCGCATTAGTTACCGCAGAGGCGTTTCTGTCTTAACGACTAGTGGTACAGGAGCGATGCATGCCACAGTATCCATACTTGGTCATATTCATGCCCAGGTGCTATGAAGAACTCTAAAAATAACGCGTGAGCTTGTTTTAATCGCTGATGTGACTAGTATTGTCAATGAATACTGAACTTTACGGTGAATTTTATCCTTATTAGTGTGTTATACTTGGCTGGTTAGATGCTCATCGTGCTACATTTTCAAATTAGTCATTTAAAGGGGTAGAGAAACGAAATTTCAGCGCTCATTTTCTAGCTTGAATGTGTTGCATGTTGCACCCTAACCTCAAAAACACCAGTCTTCCGTTGAAAGGCACAAGGAAACTAATTTTAAAGCTAAATAAACGATCTTCCAATGTGCAACTGGTGGATGCATGCGAAGCCTATCTGGGAGGTAGTCTAGCAACGTTGTGGAATCTGCTACGTAGTCGTGACGTAGCAGATTCCTCTGGCGCAGCGCCGCTCTTTGGCATTTCAACATTTTCCTTCTTAGCTTTCCTCCTCAACTCACAAATCGCGCATTGAACCAAACAGTCCAAGAAGACGGAAAGGGTGGACTCTCCTCTTCTCGGACCCTCGTTTGTGCAGCCGGATGCAGCCATTCTCCCCTAGAAGATTAGCCAGTCGCTCAAAACTCGGGCAAAGTTGCTTTCCCACCCCGTTCAGCCCTAAGCTGACAGTGCTGTGGAAGCTACGTGCTTCTTGGGCCAGCCACACGCTCGTCACCCCACGGGCACTTCGAACGGCTCGGTTGTAACGCGCTGACGCTATTGACACCACCACAACGCTGACAACGCCACCAAGGGCAAAGCTCATAATCCCGCCAGCCTTGCTACGTCACGAATGCGGGGAAACTTTTCTTTCTGTTTTTGTTTGCGCCGGATATTCCATGACGCATCGCGCCCTCCGTTCGCTTCTCTTCGAGCGCTCGCTCGAATGCACCGTTTGGAACGAAAAATATAGCCAATCGTTCAAAATACAAACGTGCGATTATGAATTACGGTTATTTCACGTCATGCTTGACCCATTTCCGAACGAAATTTGAAAATTTCAATTTTTGTTTCAGTACACCTTTAATATCTGTACTTTGCTGACAAAATAATTTGATTCGTCGTTCTAGGCACCGCTAGGACCGAGCGCTGTTACAAAAGCTTTAGGCCCGACCGATGGAGGGCGTGGCGTGAACGGAAGGTTAAGCCGGTGGTATATTATTGCATTGTTATGCATGGCGTAACTGAACTCCAAGCCGGAGCATAATTGAAGATGGCGCCGGAGGAAAGAAGTGTTTCTTGACGCAGACTGGCCAAAAATAAGTAACAGCCCCCCCCCCCCCTCCCGGCAGAAAGTGAGGCCGAAGGTTACACCCGCGCGTACAGAGGCGATCGTATCTCACCGACTCGCGGCGGCGATACGCGACACTGGCGGCGTCCCTGCGCGGTGTAAACATAACCGGCCGGGCATGGGGCGATGATAAACAAACACCAAAGTCATTCCTCGTGTGGTGGCAGAACAGCCCCTCCCCACAGAAGAACAAACAAAGAGAACGGAAAAAGGGAGGGGGGGGGGGGGCAAGGATTCCTGGAGAGTTTTGCCGCTGCCTGTACGAAGGAGTGTACGAAACTTGTTTGATGCATGGGTCTGTAGTTGTGTCCACTCCAGAACATATTGAGGATTTTCCGCCTATAGTCCAAAACAGCATCCTTACTCGCAGAGCTATGACGCTATTTGCGACAATCTAACTCACGACTCGGCGCATGCATGCTTAGCCTTGTCAAAAATTAAGTCACACCTCGAGGACAACACATCAATCTACTCTAACTGACTTACGATAGCGATGGAGCGGCCGCTCATTTTGAGAATCGGTACCAATTTCACGAGTTGCAGTGCAGTGGGCTCCAGACGACGAAGTAGATCTTTTCGGCAACAGGGCAAGGCAAGAATGCACGCGACGGGGTAGGGGACTTGTAAAACACCAAGCCTTCCCCGCAAAATTTTCGGGCGCCTGCCACTGACGCCATACAAGGTGTGAGTGGGGTTTGTACGGGCACTGGAAGGAAAAATGAAAGACGTTAAATTGCTCTACATTGTGGATGGCGAGCTTGAGGCATTTCGAGAACGGAAAAAACTGGAGTGGAAGGACGCCCGGAGGGTGGCATAGAGATCCAGTCGCTTCACATGTGGAAATATGAAAAATCAGATCAGGAGAATTCCTTGTACGTGCCACGCAGCGCGGACTCGTGGAAGAAGCCCTGAGTCCCTTGAACGTGTTCCAGTAGATTGCTTGTGGCACCAAATCCGGCTGCGCCCGGATCTATTAAAGACTCCTCTCGTCGAATTTCCCATAGACCGAGACAGGCGTACATCACAGTTTACAAATTGTTATGCACTTCAATATAAACAAGACCCGCGGGACAAACTGGTTCTGAAGGCCTTCCTGCACCTGGTTTGATATATCGCGCTTACAACCACGCTCTTTTTGTCTCGTACGAAATGCGACCTGTGTGAACACGAAGTCTGCTCTGGACTTGGAGCCGTGAGATTCGATCTGCGAAAAAGCGGATTGAGCCCAGGAAAAGCGACGGTGGCGGGCCATGTCTGTGCTGGGGGAGCCTTCGCAAGAAGTGTCGTGTGTGTGTGTGTGTGGCTGGCCTCATCAGAGCTGCCCACTAGCCCACCGTGGAATCTACCGGTACCACCCCCTTCGAACAATGCAACGAAAGAGGCCGTAACTCGCGGACAGTGACAGATTAGACACTCCTCCACCCACTAGCTCCTTCAGTATTGCAATCTGGTTGGTACTAGTGATTCAGGATTTTAGGAGTTCAGCTTTCAATTGTATAGTAATTGCTTTTCTTCTTTGTATTTTCTAGGTATATTTGTGTTTTTCCGCCCGCGCACCGGCTGGATAATGTGCTAAGACTACTTATTGCCACGTTTCGATACTTAGTGAACCCCATCACATTATTCCCTTTCTAATTAAATGATCGTTTTAATTAAACTCCCGTCGTTTAAAAACTTGTGTTACGTCCTCTTTATTGGCAAGACCTCACCGCGGTGTAGGCCGGTCATCTGGTCAGCAGATCTTTCTTCCTTTTTCTGTTTATAGTGAACCACGAACCTGTGCGTGTGACGGCTTACGGCACTCCGTGGCGGCGCTGGCTGATTCTCACCAAGAGCGTTCTAATTGCAAATAAACATCTGCAGGTTTTTGCACTCTGATGGCCCTCCTCAGAATTTTATACAGAACTCAACTCTGTGACGTCACGGCGCGGTGGTGGCGCGTCGGTCGCACTTCCGGTCTGGGGCTGTGGGCAGAAGTCCCCATGCCAGACGTGTATTCCTGCGTTGTTTTGAAAGGAACCAGACAAAAGCCTGCCTTCTCGTCAAAACGCCGCGACTGGGGCCGTACCAAAAGTGTCGAGAAAGGTTTGAAGGTCAGTTTTCACGTGCTCGGTTCGTCCGAGAATCTGGATATGTGCCGTGAAAAGGGAAAAGCAGACGCCGTCGGACAACGATTGCTTGGGCGGGAAGCACTTTGGGTTGAATTCACGGATACTTGTGGTCATCAGATTTATTTGTTTTGTTCCAACATGAACGCCAGAAAACCGTCAAGTTGTGCGGACCACCTGCGGACTACGTTCAGTGCGTCTTCAAGTTCAAACGGCCGCCTGATTGTTCAAACTGTCGTCTGCTCTTTCAAACGTTTCTGCTTGTCGTCTGCTCTCTTAGACGACGCCGGTCCGTAGACCAAATGTTGGCCCGGTACTTGCGATAAGAAGTAAGTGCAGGCCTCAAAAGACTTAAATTTGAAGGTTGGTAAGCAGGCTCGATGTAAACAGTAGATACAAGGAGATGTTGATCATTGTTACCAGTGACCATCACCGACTTGTTATGCCTAATTCAGTTGGTCCGATTCTGCTTGCGATTTTCAGTATCGACGTCGACCATCTCAGCTACGGTTCACGCTTTTGCAGCCCGAGCGGCGTCGCGACTGAAAATTCCGAGCGAAATCTCATCATGCGAATCAGGCTTTAGCGTACATTCTGCGGCGTCCACGCGGAATGAATCGCCACATGTCACATTATTCACGCGAAGTTTTGCGGTGTAACGAGCCTCGGTAATTTCGCTGACGCCGCTCAAGATAGTCAGACATCGCCAGGAAGACGTAGAACCAACAATTCGAACGCGAAAAAGGGCAGGGGACTCACACTGACGCCGACAACATCGCATTTCAATGGTGTGTTTATGGGCGACGGCGAGCTTCTGCCCACACCCCATCGCGCATGCGCGGCGCCGGTGGCGTCCAGCTAGGGGCGCTCCGGGCGCTCCGGTTTGTTTGTAAACATGAGTTGGTGTGCAAATATTTCCCGAGACCGATAACTCTTGCCCCCCTCGACCCAGTCACAGATCATGACCCTTCTGATCGCGGATGAGGCGTCACAAGTTATCCTGTTGGGTTGACGTCGAGTAGGGCCGAGCGCACAGGGCTCTTGCTCGCGAAATGAGCCGCTACACACCTAAATCCCTCTGACTCAATCTCTGATTTCAACTCATTCGCCAATTGTTGTTCAAGAAATACACTGTTTTCGTTCCGCCCTAGCCATGCCCGTGATCAGTCGGGGCAGAAGTCTCCGCTATATCGCTCGTTTAAGCGATGGCTAGAGAAATGAAACAAACTATTTTGTCAGCAAGCTTTCGAGCGTTGCCAGAAAATAGGAATCAAATTATTTTATCAGCCAGGTACTAATATTGATCAAGTAATAACTTGAATTGTAGCACAATGAACATATAACCAGCCAAGTATAACACCTACCAAGGATCGTACGCGTCGCAACGTTCAGTTTTCATTGGCAATATCAGCCACATCAGCGATTAAAACAAGCTCAAGTGCTATTTCTAGAGTGATCAGTGATGTGATTGCTGCGCCAATTGCGCCAAACTGCGCCAAGGGGCTAACCCTGCTACATCCTGCTACATTTCGCCAAAATATGGGTAATCTGCGCCAAGCCTGCTCCAAACGACCAATTTAGGTCGCCTTTCAAAACCGAAACTAAACTGAGTACTGTAATTGAGCAGGTGTGTGATATGTGGCGCAAGCGGCCACCTGACAAAGTACCGTGCATCAATTGTCCACCCGGTCTTGCATGGTTTTCCCGGCATCTCGCGTTTCGCGCTCTCGTCTTGTGGGTCTCGTCTCTCGTCTCTTTTATATTTTCAGCAATAGACACGGATGTGTGCAGACGCTCCGACGCTAGCGTGCCGGGTACCAGCTATGCCGTCATGCTGTGAAACGAAACCATGTTTTTGCGCGGCAGGAGTTACTTTGTGAGCTGAAGCAACGGCCGTGGGAAAACTATATTCGGTCAGTGCCTTTCAGTGACCGTGGTCGCGCGACGTCGAATGTTGCCGTTCCCACATCACTGCAGATATGGTACTTTCTAAGATGAAACTAAGTACCACCGCATGTTCATTAACATTCCTGTTCTTGTTTAAATGATACGTTACTACAAAAATCCATCTTTAATTCAAAAACTGCTCTGTCAAAGTATTGTTTATCTAGATTCCTCTCGGTGGGCCTTCTTTTGAGAGGGACCTCGGTACGTGAAAAATCTGCTGTGAAAGAAAGTTGGTGAAAAGAAGTGAGCTAAAGCAAAGAAGGCAATGTCTGCAAGCTGAAAAAGGAAAGCACACTTGCTTGTCTCGAGTTCAGTCGTTGCACAAAGTGCTCCAAGAACGTTTTGAGGCTGGCTCGCAATGTCTTGCATCGATGCACTCAGGTTCTTTATTTTTTGTGTGTTTAGCTTGTACCTTGTTTGCCGGCCTGGCAAGCACGCGCCACTGGACTGTTTTTGTCGCATGCTCGAAAGTTACGTTTTGTGTACAATTTCGGGGATAAGGTAGCGATGGAGCTGAGGAGCATGGTTTCAGTTTCGATCGGACAGCCGTTGTCTGCGCTCGCGTGACGAAGCATGCCCAACAGCAAGTCTGCCGAAGTTGGCCTCACGTGCATGCGAACATGATTGCGTGACTGAGGCACCAGCTGGGACGCTTGCAACTCATTGTATTACGTTTGCTTACTTTTGACGAAAATCTGGCACGTCAGGAACCAGTAAAACGGTGGCAAGCGGTTTTTCGAAATTGCTTGGCAATGCCTACAGCACTGTACACTTGTGGGATGTCTGAGCAGTAAAAACAGAAGCAGCGAGTTCCGTCACAACACGTCACATCAGAACACAACACAACACAAAGTGCCCTTTGTTTGTACAGCCCTTAAAACAAATATTTTTATTTTCCTAAGAATATCTGCTCCAAAATCCACTTTTGCTGCTCCGAAACACTGTCTTGGCTGCTCCAAAAGCCGCTTTTGCTGCTCCAAAACACTGTTTTGGTTGCTCCAAAGGCCACATTTGCTGCTCCAAAACACTGTTTTGGTTGCTCCGAAACGTGCGCCAAAATGGCTTAGGCCAATCACATCACTGAGTGATTCGTGGCGCCTGGGCATTAATATGACCAAGTACGGATACTGTAGCATGCGTCGCTCGTGTACCACTAGTCGTTAAGACAGAAACGCCCCAGCGGTAATTGGTGCGACCACGACTTGGTTACACATTTTTTTTTTGTTTTGAAACAAAATACTGCAACATGTCTTTGCATATTTGCAATTACCGGTCACTAAGAACCCACCGGGTAAAATTTAAAAGAAAATCGAGAATGATTATTTTTTGATTGCCGCACAAATATCGCAAAATTTTGACTTTTTTTCATTTTGACGAACTTTCCGGGCGCAATCCAGAAAAAAAGTTTCAACTGTATAACGCTAATTAATTTGTTAAAAGTTCACAAGGCATTAAACACTCGGCACAAAAAGTTTCAGCTTCAAAACGTAAATTTAAAGTGACTTAGAAATTCACCGAATATGCCTCATTATGTAAGATTTGCTCCAGAAGCCAAGTTTGGCATTTTATTTATTTTCAAATATAGGCTCATATAAATTAACATTACCTAATTGTAGGAGAACACTATGCGTGCATTAAACATAAAAAATACGACGGTGTAGAGAGCTGTATTCTTTATTCCTCCGGCGTTCGAAGTTGCGTCAAAACGCTGTTGGGAAAATCGTTTTTTCAACTTCCTCTCGAATGCGATTTTTCTCACGAATACAAGGAAGTATCTTGCAAAAGTAAGGTCTGTCCCGTCGTGTGGACAGGTTTCGCTACCTCATATAAAAATTTATTCGAAAACAAAAAGTAGGCATGACACCACCATGACCGTCCTTATCTGAACACACCCCGCTCTCAAACCATGTGTGACGCTCTAAAACAAGGAATTATCAACCTTACTCACTCGGCACACATGGTTTGGTCTATATGGTTTCTTGGAGCAGTCAGCATCATTAAAAAATAAAAAAATAAAAAAATCTTATTGGTCAGCTTGACTGGTGATCAAGGGCATCGGGGACCCAAAGAAGGCCTACAAGGGGGTAGGCCCCCGAAAGAGGGCGCAGACCCCCACTTGAGAACCACTGCACTCGTAGAATTCAGCGCTGTCTATACCAATCTTGGTGAAAATGAAGCCTGACATATCGCCCCCAGAATTTGTAAAAAAAAAGTCCTATCCTCTGCGAGAAAAAGAAGTCCAACCATAAAAAAAAAAGATTATTTGATTTTTTTTTGGAAACGACTGGACACCATAAACGTCGATATTTTTTTACTTAAAAAAGTAAACTAGGGGGTCCAGAATGTAATTGTCTTACAACTTCTACCGATCTTTTTTTTTTACTTTCTAAGCCTCGGGAAAAGTAAAACTACTTAAGAAAAAAAGAAAAGAAAAAAGCTGAAAACCGAAGAAAAAGAACTCTAATATATATATATATATATATATATATATATATATATATATATATATATATATATATATATATATATATATATATATATATATATATATATATATATACATATATATATATATATAGGGAACAACCTTTGGACAACCGCGAGTAGCGTTTCACTTTTCGTTATTAAAATCATCTATTTCACGTTCATTTGTTAGGAACCAGCGTGGAGCTGGAACCCTGAAGCCTTCAACTGCGAGCGTTCCATGCTCGCAGTTGGTCTTACCATGGACCGACCACGACGCTATGAGCCTTCTAAACCCACACAAAGCCGAGTGAGTATCACGTGACCTTCGATGTGGGGCCAACAACACGCGGGACGTCCAGCCACGTGACAACTTCAAGGCTTTGGATTGGCTGCAATGGCACGTACGGTCCGCTGCGGTTTGTCGCACAATAAAACGAAGTTTTTTGGAGTTCATTTATTTATTTTTTTAATAAAAGAGCGGCATGCTTATTTACGGCACATTTTCCGCGCGATTTCTGATTTGGACAAAAATGTTCGACATTAATATCGGGAGGAATAGAAAGTTTGCAGACCTACAAGTCATATCTTCAAGAAAGAATAATTTGGGCAAGCGGACGTTGACTACATATACATCCAGCGACTGATTCGTTATTGGAGTTCACGTTGTTTGTTGATGGAAGCCGGATAGGGATATTTCTAAACTGGCTTCCACGCCGGTTGCATTTTATGAACGTATGCGTCGTAAAACGACAGCGTTCTTTTTTTTTTTAGTCTACTGGTGTTTCTGTGGACCGCCTTCCAGTCCAATATATCCTGATCATAAATTATCCCTGAAACTTTCAACGACTGTACACCGAATTCAGACGCAGGACGTAAGTTATCGGATCATAAAACGGAGAATGTCCGCGCAAGCAAAAGTAGAGCAAAAAGAAAAATTCAAAGGCAAAACGTTTTTATGCTTGGAGACAACTTTTCTTGGCGTTTCGGGTGAGAGTAGGAGAGAGCGCGCAAAGCTTTAATAACCGCCCAAAAGGGGAGAGGGCACGCCTGCCCTTACCTTTGACTGCAGTGTAAAGGTAAAAAGAAGTTGTCTCCATGTATAGGTTGCCATAAATAAGCCGCTGGCGACGGATAGCAAGTCCTGGTTTGCATGGGTGAGCGTTACAATTCTGGTTAGTTGTAGCAACAGACATCCAATAAACATCTGAGAAAGAGACACATCCAAAATTTTATATAAGAAGTACTGAATGAGGTTGTGAATTTTGGTCCCGATTTTTCGTGGCGTTCTTACGTTGAAACCTACTATGATATAGTTTCCTCTTCAAAAGTTTTCAGTACATCAACCCCTTTCACTGCCCCCCCCCCCAATAAAAAAAAAAAGACAGACATTCGAAACTCCAATTTTAGCCGCACAGTCCGACTTTGTGTCGACGGGTGAAACTGTGTGTGCGTGCGTGCGTGTGTGCGGGCTTGCGTGCGCGTGTGCGTGTGTGTGTGTGTTTGCGTGTGCGTGTGCGTCTGTGTGGCCACTTTTTTATTTGTTTCCAGTCTCGGCTTTTCATTACGGATAAAGGCTTTTTTTCCATATTTGTTCACTGTAGTCAAGGGAAAACGAACAAATAGCGGAAGAAGAAAGAGGCTGAGAGAATATTATACCGTGGCACGTGCCTTTTTGTTGTCCGATTTTTTCCTGTATGGCAGGAGCACGGCCACGGGAGAGCAAAAATAGAACGCCAAAGAACGAGAGAAGAACACGTAGAAACTGAAACGGCACTCTTTTGAGAAATCTGGTCCTCCACGCTCGCTACGTCGTCAGTAAGGTTGCACTCATGCGGTCTAAGCCCATTCTCTGTTTTCCTCGTTAACACCTTCAAATCATTTAATAGGCAGCAATTAAAATATATATACGTAGTAGGAAATATCGTTCATACTTTTGACGTCGTTAGGTTCTTGCAAATGGACTGCAGCATGTGGTTAAGACTTTGCCCACGAGAATGATTAACACGTGCTTTCTAGGTTAATTTATATTTTCGGGTAAATCATAAAATGATGTTAATGTAATAAAATGCAGATCAACTGCAATTCAAGATTAGTTGCTAGAATCTAGATTGTTTGGTTAGTTAATTTGCTTCTATAAATAAGTCAAGTGTCATGCATTGCTTTTTTTTCCATTTTTTTTTGGAACTGCAACTTTTCAAGCTGGCAAGCAATTATCAGTTAAGGAAACACGCTTTTTTTTTCTTTTTCTGCTCCGCCTTCCATTTGTTTTTCTCCAGAAAGTGTGCTTCAAACCGATCCAATGTCAGTCTGAACAACTGCTATAAAAGAACACGAAATATTGAACAGAAATACATTTCGATACTACTTTCGCCGCCTACCACGATAACTCAAAAGATCGTCATACTCAGGATACGCCTTTCTGGGTCAGTAAATCTCAGTGCAGTAATTTCTGTACCCATACTCCAACCGCGAGTTCAAACCAACGCGCCATTGGATATCGCAGATGATCACATGATCGCTTACAATACCTAATTGCATCAATTCACTAAACACTAAAAATATCTGCAGTGCTTTGCTCTCAATGATATTTGTGCAGTCCCTCACTGTGGGCCTTGTTCCACAGGATTGGAAAGGGGAAGGGTCATTCCTATCATTAAGAAAGGGAACCGGTGCTCACCATTTAACTACCGTCCCATTTCACTAACTTGCGTAGCATCCATAATTATGGGACACATTATATACTCTCATGTTGCGCGTTCCCTTGAAACTAACGATTTTATTCATCCATCGCAACATGAATTCAGAAAAGGATTCTCATGCGAAACACGTGTTTCCACACTGGCCCTTGACCTGCATATGAACCTCGATAACAACATCCAGACAGACGTCAGGTTCTCAGATTTTGCTAAAGCATTTGACAAGGTTCCTCATCAACGCCTAATGCTCAAACTTTCCCAACTTAATTTAGACCCGCATATACAAACATGAACTGGTAATTTCTGGCAGGATCGCAAACAAATCGTAAACGTCAATAATCATTTATCTAACTACGCATCCGTAACCTCCGACGTTCCGCCAGTGCACCGTTTGGGTCCCCTCCTCTTCCTTACTTACATTATTGACCTTCCCTCTTCTCTTTCCTGCCACATCCGCCTATTTGTTGACGATTCTGTTGTGTACTGTAATATTAGTAATCAAAGTGACCAGGTATCTCTTCAAAATTATCTTAATTGTGTTCAAACCTTGTGCGATTTGTGGCAAATATCATTAAACATTAGTAAGTGTACATTAGTTTCCTTTCATCGGCGCTCTAACCCACTGACCTACAAGTATTCTATTAATGAGGCAATAATTCTATCAGCACTAAGTTATTAATTCCTAGGTAGGCACTTCTCTAGTAACCTATCTTAAGCACTATATATTAACCATGTCACCTCTGAGTCTAACAGATCACTTGGACAACTAAAACGTCACCTCGAATCCGCACCATTCAACTTAAAACTTTTTGCCTATAAAGCACTAATACGCCCAAAGCTAGAGTAAACTGCCGCTATATGGGACCCAACCTCAATCATCATTTACAAGCCAATCAAAGTCGTGAAGTCAGGTTCATTTTTTCTTGATATTCATGTGAATTAAGTGTCGACCGGCCTAAAGGAAAGTGCTCAACAAACTAACCTATTACTTCACCGAAAATAGCTACATTAACACTTTTTCACAAATTCTATTACGATTTCCAGCCAAATTCACTGTACATAATGCCATCCGCACGAACTACTTATCGTGCCGGTCATCCACTCAATGTGATGCGCACCAAAACTAGAACAGTGATCTCGTCTGCTTCATTTTTCCCACGGAGCGAAATAATGGAATGACCTTCCACACAACATCGTTTCCATATATTATCCTCTTCATTTCAAAGAAATATTGAGTGAAGTCATTCTCACCACTGCCTCAAAGTTGAAAAAGAAAAGGGAAAGAAAACGGAAGTGTCTTTACAATGTTTCGTTTTTGACTGATTTCCGTTTAACCATGTATACTTTCTTGCGTCAATTTATTCCTGTTGTTCTTGTTTTCTTTACTAATTTTACAAACGCGAGTGTTAAAACCTTCTGTAATACCCTCCTTAAGGGGGTCTTGAAGGTCAATTAAAATAAAATAAAATAAAATAAAAATTTACCATTCACGAAGGAGCCCTGCATGACGGTTACACTGTTGCAATTGCTGCGACTTAAAAAAAAAGTGAAGCCCACAAAAAGAGCTCAAGTTGGCGGGATCTTTCATCGTATGCCCAATGGAGTGATTCGTGTCACAGGCTACGTTATACGGTAACGTAACCATTGCAGCTCTTTTAGGTGGTCACGCAGTCCGTTTTGCGTGAAGCTGATGGCGTCCTTTGCGCTTCACTTTTTGTTTAATCTGTCGCTTCTTGCGTTGGAATTTTCTAGCATAAAAAGTCCTATTCTCTATCGCACTTTAAAATTATAGCCTCCAAAAAAGCATCAGGGGCAAAATGAAAGATAAAAATGAGGCGATAATAGAAAAATAACAAATGCAAGAAAATATATCAAAAATAGACAAAAGAAAAAAAAGAATAAGAGGGTGAGAGACCAAAATAATAAAAAAGAAAACCTCGGCAAATTGTTTTTTTTTTTTTTTGTTTTAAAGCATACATTTACAAAATGTTCGCCGATTGTGAGCGCTTCCGAATACGCAAACGGACAATTCTAAACAGGCATAACTCACAACAGGCGGCTAAATTTGGCGGATAAAATATGCGGAATGCCATTCTCGTAAATCTCTTTCGACGCCGTTGTAAGCACCATGAAAGCAAAAAAGAAAACTACGACGGGCTTAGAGATGGCCCTAAACAAAACTTCAGCGTACAGGGTCAGGGCGAAATGGAGAAGGAGCATTTGATGGTCAAATGGGGAGCGTCAAAAGGTCATCAGCGCCGACTGGTGGGACTGCTCCGCACTCCGTGGGTCGCTGTTATGAAGAGAATACAGAAGGAACGACAGCGCACACCAATATCTAGGGTCATCATAACCGTTCATCTTGACAGGCTATCAGCGGCATCGTTCAGCGGCCCATTCCGAACGCGTTATGGTGGCAATGTGTGTGTGTGTGTGTGTGTGTGTGTGTGTGTGTGTGTGTGTGTGTATGTGCGCGTGTGTGTGTGCGTGTGTGCGTGCGTGTGCGTGTGTGTGTGTGTGTTTGTGTTGTTTGTTCACAAAGGTTTCTGCGCTCCACTCAGCGTAGGAACCATTTTCGTCATTCTTTCTTGTCTCATCGGTCCATATGCTGTTCGGTATTTCTCATGCAAATTCACTCTGGGTAAATCATGTATCGGAGGAGCTATAGACGTTTCTGAATAACGTTGTAATTTAATAATCATATAGTTTTGCTTTAGTTGCATTCGTTTTATTAGCTAACACTTTATCTACGCGGTTTCGGAGAGAAAACGTTCACTTGCTCTAAGCAACCGACTTACTAAAACAAAACAAAAAACTCCTTCAACATTATCGTTGTTACTTTTTTAATCTAAAAGCAATTTTTATTCTCACACTCCTACACCAAAACAAGTTTATTGTGTATTTTTTATGCTTTGTTTGCATATTGAACACAATGATTTTCCACGAGGTTGTCGACCATTCATGGACCTAAAGGGCCTTCATGATGTAACCATGTCGGATAATATAGCCGATGCGGGTTGCAGAAAGTTAGAAAAAATACAAACACGAGGACTTCTCATGAGTCATATTTAAAGCAAAACAATATAGTTTTTTTCTTTCTTTTTCATTTTCAGCGACTGGCATTACAGCAGTTGTTTTGTGCCTAACTTCAAATATTGTGATGTCTATATTGTCAAGCTTTACAATAAAGACCCGAGCAAAAATAAGCTACAGACAAATGTTAAAACATTTCAGGTTAAGCAAGACCCTCTCGTTGGTGCGACTCTTTGTTGAAAAACAAGGAACAATACTTCTGATGTCAGTCTTGAAGTATAGGAAATAGCTCCATTTTATTTAACTAAAATATTAAGCAAGCTTTGCTTTGAAGATAAAGTAAGTAGGCAAGCGAGCTGGTTGATGTTACACATTTTTGAAAACCGGAGACGACGGACGAAAAAGGGGAAAACACACAAAACGTCTCAACTGGAGTCGACGGGCGAAAAGGGGAAAACATTCAAAACGCTTCAATTGAGACGTTTTGTGTGTTGTCCCCTTTTTCGTTCGTCGTCTCCGGTTTTTCAAAAATGTGAAAGCTTTACTTCCTCAGCCCCGCATCATCATAAGAGTGCTAACTTTGAGTGTCTTCGCCGTGTTTCCCATTCAATATCTCAATACATATCGCCACGCAGCGGCAACATGTATTGAAAGACCTCAAGGATTATTTCGGAATGCACTAAATTCCGTCTCATATTAGTTCTCCGCCGCAGCCCACACCACGATACAGAGGAGGCAACCAAGCGACGCCAAGAGTACAGTGTCGCTGCGCTTATCTTTAATTACCAGTTTGCTATTATTCGCCTTACCTATCACGCACCGAAACGAAACAAAAATCAGCAGGATCATAGGGCCAATCATTTTGCGTGATTGGTTTTAGCCGGAGACAGCGAACGCACAAAACGGCGAGCGCCGAGAAAATGCCCTGCTTCACCGGGTATGGTATGGGACTGTGTCGCGGGCCGCGGTCGGACTTGAGGCTGGAATTCACACAGCCCTGTTTTCTTACGACTGCGCTGCGTACGTCTGCTTACGTCGAGAGTCACCAGGACATATGTGCTTCTCATGAAGCGTGGTAACCCAATGAGGGAGTCGCTTTGGACGTGACCATAGCTTCCTCTATACTCACAAAGCCTGGCAGTTCGACGATGGAGCCATAGAGTGCCGGCTGGCAGATTGGGAGCACGAGGACCTGGTAGCGCCGAGCATCAAAGAGCCACTTCTCGGAAAACCTGGACGTCAGCGCACAGCTTTTGCAGTGGCGAGGATCCGAAACACACTTTGGGGTCCTCGCGTCTCGCCCAGCATCTCGCGGCAGCGGCAAGACGCTGCGTTTCGGTGTCTCGCCGCCGCGGGGCGCCAGTCACGTGGCTGTCCTCTCATCCGTTGTCTGCCGCTCCAACTGTTCCATTTCGGCGACCGCTTCTCGTGGCGATCTGCCAAGCTTTTTCATTATATAGGAGGCTATGACGTGACATACGAAAGCACGGACCTCTTCGCGACTCGTAGTGTAACGTACGAAAACATGAGCAAACGCCCTTTTGTGAACGGGGAGTAGCATTGTTGCAGTTTATAGATTGAACAAATCATCTTTCTTTTCATGGAAAGTGCAGTCTTAACGTCGTCATGGCAGACTCACCCGGCCCTCACACGCAAGCAGTGTACGCATTGCACGGATCAAACGCGCAGGTAAAATTTATGTGTTTTATCATTTAAAGCTAGAAATTGTACGTAACGCACAATTCTTAGTTTCACGTTCAACTTAGAAAAAAAAGCTCAAATTTACGTAATAAATCTTTATCGAGAAGTCTTTTGAGCGTTCTCGACTTCTCCTGCCACTTAGCGGGCAGCTTTGTCTTGGACGGACTTCGGAGAGAACGGCGACAGGCGAAGTGGCATGCAGCAAGCTCCTTTTTATGATTTTTCGATACAACAATTTTATATTTAGCATACACATCTTAATGCCACAACAGTTTTGAGCAGTCAACACGTGTCTTCAATGCAAAAAAACAAAACCGACCTTTTACAACTCTGATAAGGGTCTCGCTTATCCAACACTTTTAACGAAGTCTTTTTTTCTTCTTTTTTTTAACCTTTAGGCGCACCAATACACAGAAATAATTTTACTCTTGCCGATTATGTTGTCCGCGATAGTACGTTCCACGACACTCACAGTTTAAGTTAAAAACATAAAAAAACATAAAAAACAAACAGAACGTCTGAACTATTGACACACGTTATTTGTTAACTTTAAAACCACATATACCGGAAGATATCAGAAAGAATGAGAAACCCCTGAGAATATCGCAATTCGTTGAGCCTCCAGATTGTACGCTGTGTTTGGGGATGGGTGGGAAGAGGGTGGAGAAGAAGAGAAAGAAATAAGTGCAAATACAAAAAGAAAGGAAAAGGAGGAGCGTGGAGTGAGAGGAGGAGATCGAGGGGAGCGCGGATGAGAACAAGGGGACCAGATCTCTTTCCTCACCGCACTCGTAGCACAGCGCCACGGTGGTGTCGTTTCGGGCTCAAGTTCAATAGAATGCAGGCTGTCCGGCCTCTGGATCTCAGACTTGGCACGGACGGGAGGGAGGGCGGAGGTTCCCGTCTCGCCGGCTGGCGCGACGCTGCTTTCGTCACGTGTTGTCAAGGGACGGTGTTCATGAAGACCGGGACCTGCGGTGAAGCGAGCGCCGTTGCAACAACGTGCACCGACTTCTCGAAAAATCTGGGGACCGTATTCGTGGTTAATGTGATCCCCCCAACGCTGGATTCACCCGATGACTGTCGGGGAAACATTGATGTTGAGCCCGCCCTGAAGTTCGGAAGAATTGGGGATTTGGCGTCGCGTTTCGGGTTCTAATTCACGTGCCATGTTTTTACATCTTCGAATTTATACGCGTGGTCTTGATCCATTGAAAACGATAGTCTTGATTGTATGAGTTTTTAGGTTGCAAGATCTTCCTACAATTAGATGAATCACCCTTAGTTAGTTCGCAGTTCTGCATACGTCATGATACTGTGTTTTCTTGATCCGGCAATACATGTTTTGGTGTAGCGCTGCTGGCGTATGCATTTCGGAGAAGTATAGCGTGAGCTACAAACATGTTCCTACAAATTTTAATTCTTCGTTTTATAAATGTCACCAGATGTATCTCTCGTAAGAACCTGCTGCTTTTATTCCACGTGCTTCTACCAATGTCCAGCCAACGAAGCTCCTAAAAAAATATATAAAAAATTAAAAGTAGTGTAAATATGGTAAGGGTGAAGGCGACGAAATACACTGAATAGTGCATTTAGTTTAAGCATAGTCGAGCCGCAGCTTGTTTTTCTGTAGCGTACGATCACGACAGTACAAGTGGGTGTCGAAATTGCTATCTTAGTAAGAAATAGATGGCCTACCGAGCGACTTTTCAAAAGTAGCCTTCGGTAACATTTTGAAAAGCCGCCTGAACGTCGGCGACGAACCACGCTAAGAGGAGATTGAGACATTTTCACATAGAGGAAAGATAAACATGTTATTCTCTGCACCTCTGGAGATGGACAACGACATTACGATACGATCCCGAAGCAGTTCGTAAGAAGGAAAAATCATAAGCGATCATAGAACCAGTGCAAACATTATGTCACCTACGCTGCCTTTTGTGAAAGCTATCACCGCAATAACTGCGCTCTAGTTACGTCCGAGATTTCTCGAGAGCTCGCAAGAGGCCTCAACGACCCCAAGAACCCCAAGACCCTGAGTGCGAAATCCCGAAAGTAGCGTTCGGCCACAATGCACTGCCAATTCTATTTTTCATTATGCACGAGAGCGCACTCAAACAAAATTTTTTTCTGTGCATATAACTTTTGCGTAAGGCCTACTAAACCTGTCTAAAGGGCTGTCCACACTAACACGACCTTTGTCGTGCACGAAAAAAAATATTTACCTACGCCGCAGAGCAGCGCTTACAAAGTTCAGCTGAGGGTTTTCACAGAAAGCATTCGAATGTTGTTTCCACGAAGTTCTCACAAATTAAACCAAAAAGTGTTTTTCCGCGACATTACTAAAATGGTAAATGATTGATTGAAAAGGTTCAGTAATTCACCGTTTTATTAGTGAGAGCTTAAAAAATGTGGTATAGGGTTTCCTGCCGAAAATTATAACTTCGTTTCAATACTTTCGTGTGGAACCCTAAGTAGAAACGCAATTACAAAGGGAAATCGAATGACGTTATAAAATATTTAGCAGAGTTCATGGCGCGACTCCGTAACTGGAACCTTTCTTTACCGCTGTCCTGGACCAGGCGAGCTATACTTCTTTTCATATTACCATGAACTTCAGCGGAGACTATGAGCTATCCCAGCCAATCAAGCGCTGCGAACGAGTCACGTGACTGCTCGCTACCGCGTCGCTGCACTTCTCTCGGAGGTCACATAACACTCACATGGTATTCGATTGACTCAGATGACTTTTTGCGTTTTATGTGGTCCGTTGTATGTTGAAACGGAGTATATAGCCTGATTATTGCATTCCTCTCTTCGGTAACCATTATCATTCTCTGTTCAGATCCCTGTGACAGATGGACCGTTAGCATACCATGGTAACTACTACACCAGCAGGCTTCTTACAGAATTCGAAGGACCCCAGACCTTCCGAGCGGTATAGTTTGGAGCGGATGGAGAAATAACAGGATTGTTTTAACGCATCATTGCAAAATAAATAGGGAGTTTTCGTAGATCTCTTCAGTTGTCCCGCAACGCTCTCTGCAATCCGCTATAGCGGATTGCAGAACTCTCGCCCTCTGCAACAAAGAAGACACTACTGCGCCAGACGACGAGATGGCCATGACCGATGGAGGCCCGGGTATCTATGCGATACCGGGTCTCCACAGTCATGGCCATCTATCGCTAGGGTCAATGTCTTCTTTGTATACAATACCAGGTCTCCACGGTCATGGCCATCTTCGCGCAGGCGCAGTAGTGTCTTCTTTGTTGCGGAGGGCATAGTGGAGGGGAAACCCTGTCTACGAAAACCACGTATTGAAATTGCCTGATGAACGAAAGACCGCTATCCAGGAATCTGGGGATTCAATCTGACTGAAGACAGGTGATTGTTCCCTGAAGGTATAATACGCTAAGATGAAGGGATATATTGTCACGAATGACAACTGATGAGGTGACAAGACTGAAGCAAACTAAACATTTAATCGGGCGAACTTGTGCCCAAAGAAGATAGAAAATAGACTCTGCTATTTAAAAGATAAGCTTTGGGGAAGATGTAAAAAAACTCGGATAATGTACTTCTTAAAGAGGAATTCCGAAAAATGAGAAATAAAGTAACGGCTACGATACGACTAGCAAAAAAGAAATATTACTTGAAGGAGTTCAAAGACTGCAAGGGAAATTCTCGAAGAATATGGCAACTAACACGGCAGTTATCAGGTATAAAGGTTAAACAAAACGTTGACGAAGTAATTGCAAAAAGCTTTGGAGAAACAACGAATTTTCGAGTCCTTGCGAACTCTTTTAACCATGCGTTTATTGATTCTGTACAGAATTTAAGAACCATGATAAATAAAAACAATGAGACTCCTGTCGATATCGGAACTAGTGTAAATTCAGCGTTTTTACCTTTGATGACGGAGTACGATCTGGAAAAAATACTTTCTAGTATGTCTTTATTCAAGCCAGCTGGACATGACCTAATAAGAGTGCGGGATCTTTACTGTAACTTTTATAAACTGAGAGGTGTTTTGCTTTCAATTCTCAATGGCATATTTGAAAGCGGAAATATTCCAGACGGGATGAAATTGTCTATCATAAGGCCAGTACATAAAAAGGATCTAAAAAAGAACTAACAAATTATAGACCAATATCTATACTTCCAGCCATGACACACATCATGGAAAAGTATTTAGCAAAAGTGATGACGTCATTCTGTGACAAATTTTCTTTAATACTCTCAACACAATACGGGTTTCGAAAACAAAAAAGCACGACTTTGCTGATGGAAAATTTTTCGGATATAATTTATAAGGCTTTAGACAATAATCAAATCGCTATCGCACTGTTTCTTGACCTATCCCGAGCCTTTGATACCATAGATCATTCAGTCATGTTAGCAAAGCTGTACAGAATGGGTTTTCGAGGGCCATTTTATACCGTTCTCAAAAGTTACTTTACGAACAGATTTCAAATGGTGAAGCTTAACGGCCAAACAAGCGATCAAATTAAAATGAAGTTTGGTGTTCCACAAGGATCTACACTGGGTCCTTTACTCTTCAACATATATATCAATGGCATAGGCCACCTGAAGCTCAAATCAAATTTATTTCAATACGCAGATGATACTGCATTAATATTACCACACGAACAATACAATCTCGCTGCTCCTATATTTCAAAACGATATAGTACAATTAATGAGCTGGTTCACAAACAATTGTATTTTTGTCAATCGTAACAAGACTAAACTCATGTGTTTCCGAAGCCCTTATAAACAAGTTCCGTTTGATGTTCCCATATTCCTTCATGATCAACATTGTGATCAGTGCGACTGCGAAAAAATGGATACTGTTAAAACAACACCCTACCTTGGTTTGCATTTCGACGAAAACGTTTTATGGAGTAATCACATTGATCATGTCATACAAAAACTTCGCGTTGTTTCTGCATATTTATATAGACTTAAAAGTGGATGTGACGTCAATCTGAGGCGTGAGGTGTACCTATCATTGGGGGAATCTGTGATACGTTACGGAATTACTATATATGGAACATGTCCTAAATACAAGCAACAAAAAATTGATAGTATCATTAATAGATGTGTTAGCAATATAGTATATGGGTCAAAACATGAACTGAAGGAAACCAAGGAAAGGAAGAATGCAGTCGGAATATTATCGTTTGAAAATGTTTTTAAATTTGTCGTTTTAACCAGCCATTATTTTTCGAAGGAATTCAAAGAAATACCCAACAGGATAAAAACACTCCGGCACACAGAAACCTATGCAATTCCAAAAATATATACAAACTACGGGAAAAAACAGAGAAACTATTATGTTCCTGCAATATTTAATAGCTTGCCTAAAGACATCCTAAGCCTGTCATCTAAGAGGCAGATGTATAAAAAAATAAAAGAGTGGTGTTTTTTGTCGAACTGAAATTCTGAACAATGAGGTATTGCGTAAAAGCTTAGTGTTTTCTATCGAGTGTCTCTCGTTATATACGTGTTGATTCTTGTCATTATGTGTTTAAATTCACAATGTTTCTTTTGTAACCATTGATTGATTGTTATTGTCGAACTGGGTGTTACTTCACAGGTGAATTTTCTACTTGTAAAATTTGTTGTTTACTGTGTTATTTTGAATGTTTTTTTTCATGTTTTACTTACATTTAACCATCATTTGTGTCTACATGATGAAAATGTCTGTACTGCCATGTCCCGCATACAAGCGTACCTACGCTTAAGCGGGCTGGATTGTATCAGAGTTTTTTCTGAAATCAAATAAACTTATCTTATCTTATCTTATCTAGCGTCGCAGGCGTTGACGGCGGCGAAACAGCAAGATCGAACGCTGGAGAGAGACTGATTTCGGCTCGCCACGCGGAGCCCCTTATGTGAACGCGTGGGCTTCTGGAACAATCGGCATTGAAGGTTGGGCGCGTAGAACATTCCAACCTAGAATAAACAACTAGGTTCTCGAATTCACCAGAACGCGGCATTACAGAAACAACAGAAATGTGTATCCGCGGCCAGGAATCAAACCTCGTGTTCTCACGCGGGAGGCAAACACTATAACCGTCAGGCTACGGGCGCGCTGCCTTCTTGGCCAGCTGCGAGCGCGGCAATATCACCCTTCCTCAGTCTTTATTGGTTTAATATTGTTTTTTGCTTTTTGGGTAACTTCCTTTGTTTTGCAAAACTGGAATGGAAATAAGTACAAGTAATTCTGTGTTGAAGGTAAGCTACATGTTTGGGGAATGCATAAAATCTTTCTGCCTCGTGTTTTGCAAAAAATCAACGGATGAATGTAAAAAAAAATTCTAATACCACCATCACGTATAATCGACCTAGGCATTATATAAGATCATATACTCAAAAATGCGAAAGAAAAAAAAACAGAAAACGCAATAGGGGCATAGAATAAACCAGGGCAAATGTGACGAAAATAATCCCTAGAGAAGGGGAACAAGAGGGACAAAGGACAAACACAAATCTCCAAACACAGCTAGGTGACAGGTGACTGAAAATAATCCCCTTCTCCAGGGATTATTTTCGTCATTCTTGTCCAGCTCGCTTGCACCTTTGCATTTAATTGCATTAGAATTATAGGGCAAATGTGTTTGTAAAAATCAGAACGATAAGCAAAAAAAGAAACACCCAAAGGCAGTATTAAAATACAGGTCATTCTTGCACACTGATGTCCCACCTGCCAACCTTTCTACACAAGTTCGTTAAACGTTCAACTAAACGACTTCTACACTTAAGTTAAAAAGGGCCCCATTTTAAACCTCCAATGCCCCAATCAACACATTTAATTACCTGGTCGCATTTGATATATATATATATATATATTTATTTTATTTTTTTTTTACAATCAAGGCCCCGAAGGGCGTTACAGAGGGGAGTGGGGGAGAAAAGGTGACAAAAGTACAGTTGTTGATACAATGAAACATAATACAGTAATTAATGCACGCTCGCTCAGACATTTCAGGAATATGTTATACAATGTTACAACAGTAATACCAATTAGAAAATTGTTAATCAAGAACTACAAACAATACATTTTTAAAATCAATAATACCGGTTATGGCGGCTATGTCAGCGGAAAGACGATTCTAATCAGAGCTAGTGCGAGGAACAAAGGAGTTATAATAAGCGTTAGTTTTGTATTTGGGGATGCCGACTTTGTACTGGTAATCTACGCGGGATGAAACTTAACTAGGTGGAGTTAAAAGTTCACGGCGCATGAAAGGGCTATTATTGTAAATCTTATGAAATAAAGTCCGGCGGAATATGCGTCTACAGTTCATTAGGGTGGGTAAACCAAGGCTGTTTTTCAATAAAGTAACGCTGAATTTACGATTGTAATTACAAAGTAGGAAACGTGCTGCGCTATTTTGAACTGATTCGAATGTTGCAAAGATGGCGTTATGACCGGGGTCTCAGATAGAACATGCATAATCAAGCTTAGTATGTTCTAAAGTAGTATATAAGAGGAGTTTTAATGACACTGGTGACTGTGAAAAATTTCGTTTGAAACATTCATGAATGCGATTGGCGTTTTTAGTTACGTAGTAAGTATGAGTTTTCCAGGGAAGATCGGAATTAATGTAAACACCTAAGTATTTGTATGAGGACACAGACTGCAGCGGAGTAATCGTCAATGTAGTAATTCTAACATATGATAGCACTACAGAATACTACCACGGGTTTACATTTATTAAGGTTGAGTTTCATCAACCACTTGTTGCACAAGTTAGATACAGACATTCAGATCAGATTGGAGAATGGAGATGTCGGACGTCTTTGTTATTTCTCTATCTAGTACACAATCATCAGCAAATAAAATAATATTAGAGGAGATACACTAAGACAGATAATAATTATAGATGAGAAAAAGTAGCGGACCTAAGAAAGAACCCTGGGGAACTCCAGATGCTACGGGAGAAAGTGAAGAGTCATTACCATTAGCATGCACAAATTGAGAACGGTTGGTTAAAAACGATTCTATCCAGCGTACCACGTTCGGATCGATGTTGAGCTTGCTAAGTTTCAACGGGAGTAGCCGGTGGGAAACTTTATCAGAGGCCTCAGAGAAATCAAGAAAAACGCATTATGTTTGAGAGCCACGGTCAAGGACCGAAAGAAGCTTATTAGTAAAGAGCAGAAGCTAAGTTTTGCAGGAAAATGATTTGCGGAAGCAGTGTTGAGTGGGGTGAAATAAAGAAGCCGTGTTGAGCGGGTTGAAAATATGCACCGATAAATTGGCGCAGAGTCTTCCCAAAGATGAAACTTTGCCAAATAATTCTAATTACCCTGCAAAAAAAAAAAGTGATCGTCGAGTTTAGAATGTGCTTACAAAACACTACGCGCTGATGCGATAAAAGTTTCTTCGAATATTCTATTTTTGCGTGCAACCCATCTCAAAGCCACTGAGGGCGTTATGTTTTGCGTCGGCTAGCGCCTTGACACTAGTAGGCGTACTCGACGCAAAAATAAGGTAGTAATCAGCAATATCTTCACTCTGTACAGCAAACCAAGCACGCTTTTTCAGACTCCGTACAGTAAAGTTCCATTGTTATTTAAACCGTTGTAGCTCTCTGTCACCACTCATCTGCGCAAACTCCCCAGTCTCGGGGTTTTGTCCAAAATGTTAAACCATCACCAGCTTGTTTGCGCCCTAACTTTTTGTTCACTAAGCCACTTCATGGATTGGTTTCGTTGAAACATTTGGGAATCAATTCATTAATGTTCGACACTGTGGTAAGAAACTTTGTCACTCCGGTACTCAAAAAGCTAAGTTTATCAGCAAAACGTCACCTGTTTTCCCTGAACCTAAAAAAAAAAATGTTTTTTATTAGTTTTATTATTAATGTTTTCATCGCATTGATATTCAGTATTGTAGTTGTTTGCTCTTATTAAGCTGCGTGTCCTTAATAACAACGTCGATGAAGGTAAGTGAGGCGTGTAAAACTAATTAAAAGAAATATAACATTTAATTTTGAGATGTTGGTAAGAGCAGAAACTGCGCTCGCTATACATTATACCTGGATATTTAACAGTCGTGGATACGTCACTCTTTATTTCATGTTGTCACGCTAGAACACGTGTGAATAAATATTCAATATTGCAGCAGAACAAAAAAGATTTAGCAAATACTACAAAAAATGAGACACGGGTCTTTAAAAAAAGTGAGCAACGCCGTTCGTGCATGTGGGTCCCTCTTTTTTGTGTATTGTGTTTTTTTCGGTATTCATGTATCTCTGCCTCCACACTAGCTCTCATTTAAAACGAAATAATTCCTCTTTTATTTATTATAGTTGCCCTTGAAGATGCCATGAAGTAAGTGTCAAAATATTGGAACCCTCACATTTTAAGGCTTGGGTGAAAAAAAATAGTGTTCCTTTTGACAGAAACTGTGATATGGCTCTTCCGAAAATGCCCTTCATCAAACCTAAATTGTGTGGCTTGTCGATCGATTTGCCCTTGGAAATAAAACAGGCATCATTACCTGGCAATTAATTAGCCGCAATCGATGTCGCGCCGCCCCATTAAATTCAATTTGCAGTTGTGGCGGCACGGAGTGTGTCTATTTATTGTTCCCTCCTTTCTATCTTTTTATATTTTTTGTTTTGTTTCCTGTAGCGTCTCTCTGTGTGTCGGTACAGAGACGCATGCTAGATTAGATCCACGTTCTAAAAGACAACGCACGGGTATTCCTCCGCGCATGCACGTCAGAATACGAGTGCAGATTCGAGGGTGTATTTTCGCGCCAGTCGAAATGTTCGTCACGTAGATTTCTCTCGCAACCAAATTACGGACGCCATGCACAACAGCAAACGAAAAGATCTCTCACAAACGTGCTCCACTTGGCTAGAAGAAGGGGAAAAAATTAGAAACGTTTAGTTGAAAACAAGCTGGATTCGAGCAGAGTTCGTTCGTTACCGTTGGACGAAGCCTGCGTGCACCTGGACAAATCTCCAGGTAAATCGAGTTAGTCCGCAGCCCAAAATAGCGGTCGGACAGAACGCTTGTCGGTCGCGTAGGCCCCTCGAGGACTGACAAAAATCACCGGATGTGGATGGATATTGAATTAGTGGCTACCTGGTTGGGAGAGACTGCCATGCTCGGTTCGTTTTCGGACAAGATGCACGCGTGACGGTGGGTATGCTACCCGAGGCTACCGCGGACTGCAACCCTGATTGCCGACTTCGACGATCTTGTTGTGGTTTGTGTTCTGCGCGTTTTCTTTCGCGGATCTTGTAGTTTGGTGAATGAACGAGTGATTTCGAAGGCAAGCATGGTGATTGGTGGGATGAATGGGTTTTCACTAAAACATTGCAGACATGTGCATTAGAGCATTCATACAGGTTTGACTTGCCTGCTGGTACAACTCAATGACGGTGGGTGGCAGTTCCTCGAACGCTCAGGCGGCGAGAGCCTACATTCAGCTGCCTAGATTGGTTTTATTCGGGGGCATTGAGCATTCAACTCTTCGTTTTATTTTTTTCTTTAATAACAAGTGTATATACTTTATAGTAGGATGTTCGAAAGTAAATCTACAAGGGAGAAACGGAATTACCGGCGACTGGATCTAGACCAGTACATTTATTTGCTCTGGAATATTGTTTTGTTTTTTCTACAGCTCAAAATAAACGGATGATAATTTGGAACTTTGTATGGTCACCGAAAAACAGTGACTAGACGATTCAGAATAAGGGACACGTAAGAGCGTGGCGAAGTCCATACAATTTGATTATCACTCCACACCCGATGATAGTGCTGCATCAGCCGATAAGAATTCCAAAGGAGTAATGGAAAAGCTAAAAAAGGAAACATAATGAGTCCCGTACTGGACTTCATAGGCAGTAAGTGATTGTAGGATACAGTTGGGTGACCGCCGATATGAGTAGTTTCCTCACCCGCTGCACACATCTAAACGACTCATAAACAGTGAGTTTAAGTATTGCGTATGGGAGCAGATGCAAGCGACATGCATTTGCGTTAGCGTGGTGTACTCCACTCCGCTCATGCACCTCGTCACCACGCGCCCATCTAAGACCCCGCAGTTTGGACTCCGCGCACTCTCAGTGTGGAAAACGCAACGCTAACGCAAACGGAATGTTCATGTGTTAGCTCGTATAAGCGGTACTAAAATTCACTAATGTTTAGAACCTGTTGGCGCTTCAAAAGTTTGCCTACCATATAGTCTTGTAAAGTTCAATTGTAGAGAACGTACTGATACTATTCACCTTTATTTAAATTTATAACGGTTAAATACGCTCCGAAGGGAATATGCAGCGTGGTAATTAGTGTCTGCCATGATTTGTGTTTATTTCTCATTGAAAACATTTTTTTTTCGGGCGTACTAAGTTTAAACGAAAAAAAGAAGACAATTAGTATTACACACACGTACACAAATCTAATATCATTTCGCTGCGCCCATTGGTATAATTATTTAATGAATGCATGCAAAACGCATCCCCCGCAACCAAGCCTGCAATCTACACGACTATAATACGACCTGTTTTTGGAATACGCGGATGTTGTTTGGGACCCTGCGACTAAACGTAATATTGATCGACTCGAGCGGGGTACAGAAGAAAGTACTGCGCTTCATTTGCAACGAATACAGAAGAATGAGCTCTATCACTATCTTGTACAATAGGTCGAAAATTGAGCTTCTTTCAACCCGGCGCAAACTTAATCGTCTAAAGCTTTTGTATACCATTGTACATGACTCATCTCGCCTTTCATTCGACAAATTTATGCAATTTAACACATCGCGTCACATACGACATAAGCACTCCAACACAATTGTGGTACCTTACAGCAGAACCCAATGTTAAAAAAAAACTACTTTTTCGTACGAACCATTAACGAATGGAATAGTCTCCCTGCCAACATTACCAATGTCTCGTCCGTTCAGGAATTAGCTTCATCAATAGAGCGTTGTTTCTTAGATGTGCAGTCCTAGATGTTTTTTTCTTTCACTAGCGTCTAATATGGTTTTCTTCTTGTGTGTGGCCCTGTGTGCCCTCTCCTTCCTTGGCTGCCAAATGGCAGCCGGTAATATGTATAAACAAAAAATTAAAAAAATTGAAGCGTATTGTATAAATTACACGTATACGGTCAAGTTACTATTTAAAACGTTCACATTTTACATCGGCAGGTGAAATAGACTAAAAGGCGGCGTGTAGAACCGTAGTAAGTTATTTCTTACACACACCAGAGGGTGCTTGACTTCAAGCTGTTACAAATAATGATATGATTTGACTACAATCGTTCCGAACAGCCTTTATTAAGTGAGGAAAACAAATAACTACCACACAACCCCTCCGAACCGACCAGATAATAACATCTCCAAAAAATAAAAAAATAAAAAAATCGTGCATCTACTTTTGCACAACACTCGGAGAGCTAATCACCGCAATTTACTCAGGCAGCTCTGCGAATGACGATACCGAAACATATGTTTAGACCAAACAACGCACTCTGAGTCGTGGCATTAAGCAATGCAAAACATCACGCTTTGCATTGCTTAATGTCACAACTCAAAGTCCGTTTTTTGGTCTAAACATATGTTTCGGCATCGTCATTCGCACAGTTGCCTCCGTAAGTTGCGGCGATTGGCTCTTCGAGTGTTGTGCGGGAAAGTAGATGCACGGGTCCATCGTAACGTCGTTATGTGAACACCACGATAACGTTCCTCAGTTCATGCGATATCACCAGCGCGATGGTTGTCACGCAACACTCTGACGTCACACTACACTGTGAACTCACCTGATACCATGACGTCACGTGAAACCAAAATTTCACGTGACACTTTGATGTCATGGTGTAAGGTGCCGTCACCTCAATTTACGTCATGTGGTCATATGACGTACGGCGGGATTTCAGGCTTCATCATGACGTCACAGAGGATATACTCGTGTCATGCATTCAGAGCGCCTTTAGAATATACTAAAAGGAGCTTTCGTTTTCTTCTCTCGGAAGTCTCGAGACGATATGTGAGAGTCCTTGATTAAGGTTTGGCGCGGGTAATTGCATAATAATCTGGAGTTAATAAGGAACACGTAATCATGGCTAAGCTGCCTCTTTCGTTCAAATACGCTGCAATCTGGCTAAGCATCGGCTCATTTGCAAGGAATGAATTAAGTGGTTAACCTGGTACGATAGCTTCGATGAACGGAAGGGAGGTCGCATGATGGCCTGTTTGCTTTCAACTCTGCATGAACCCGATCGATAAAGGTGCCACAATGCAAGCGTACTCCTTTTGGCGCAGTAGTGAGTTTCCGTGCATCGTTTATGCCTTTCCACGACGCTGTCCGCTGCCCGCTACAAACAAGGCTAGCATCGCGCTTATGTAGTAGCGGCGTCGTCGTTGTGGAGACAGCGGCGGATGGGGAAAAAAAAAGGTCTAAGAACTTCCTAGTCGCTGACAGATTAAAGACCAACGTACACTTTGTGCTTTCCACGGTTTTTTTTTCGCCTCCTCTTTTCCTATAAAACCAACACTCAGTTTACAAACAAGGTCGTGTTTGCACAGCAGATTGGCGTGAAGTGAACCCTTCGCGCATGCGCCGCACCGACAGGCGCGCCACCCCTGCTGCGTTAAAGTGAGAGCCGCGCGTCTTGGTGTCCCGGCCGTTCTCCAAAAAAGAGAACCATGTTTTTCGGCCCGCGTCCATGAACTGCATGCATCGCAGGAAGCTCAAACTTCGTAAAAATGTGACGCTAGAGGTGGGAATATAGAAGGCAAAGGTATGAAAACATGACGTCACCTGAATCGACAGATAAGTGAGAAATACGAAATTTCTCTATGAGAAAACGTCCACCTAAGCCTAATATCTTCTAGTACAAGAACGGATATTGTGGACGCACACGGTGGGTTTTATATCAGCGAAGAAACACATGCCAGCAAAAAATGAAATTTTGTTGTTTTTGTTGACACGCTTTTTTATTGAAGTGGATGCTACAGACGCACACAATGTCATTTCTTGTTTTGGCGATACTATTAAATTCGGGTGTCGTCGGCTTATAATGAAATTTTGTTTTTCCTCTATTATCTTTTGAACCAGGCAACGTCATGGTCTCAAACATTCGCGCTCAATGACGGCCGCTAGCGTCATATTTTCACGGAGCTTGAGCTTTCTGGAACGCATAGTTCGTAATAAAGTTGAGAGAAGAGCTAGTTTGTTTTTGTTGTACATGGTGATCAAAAACATGACAAAAGACAAGCACAAAAAATGAACACGCAAGACAAGATAAGCGAAAATCCCGTCATGCATGCTCCTCTTTCGACGTTGTCTTTCGCGCTGTTGTTGATCACGATGCATAGTTTATTTACCCGGGTCGAGAAACACGGTCATCTTTTCTAGGGAACTCCATGTATACCCTCTTCATTCTTTTCTTTGCCCTGCTCCAAAACGACCCCACTTGCAGTTTAGAAGAAGAGGACGCTAAGAGGATATTTCCTGCGATAAAAAACCGATGCTGAACGTCGGCCAAGGTCATCGTACGTCGCCGTGCGTCGTACATCGTGCTTCGGCGAAGTGCAGGGAATGCCAAGTCTTGATCATCTTTGTATCAGTTCCCAGCCAATAAAATCGCGGTATCTCACTAAAAAAAAAGAACGAAAAACCGCCAACGAACCGATTATTAAGCAAGAAAAGTGATCATAATAAACCAGGCTCTATGTTTGGCTAATTATTATGCAGCGGCGGGCTAACACAGCCCGACTGTGTTAGCGTGCCGCTGCAAGGTGCATGCTGAGCGCCAGCTAGTGCTACAGAACACAAGGCTTGTAATCCCACACCCTGACCAATCCGTATGACTGTTCATTTAAAAAGAAAAAGAAAAACATTTAATTTTTGATGGTAGCTTTTAATGGGACATAAACAAAATTTGAAAACCGAAAATACTGTACACTATAAGAAGAGCCCGTGCGTCTACTTTTCCGCAAAACACTCGGGCGCCAATCACTCCAACGTATGGAGGAAACTCAGCGAAGGGCGTTGCCGAAACATATGTTTAGACCAAAAAACGCAGTCTGAGTTCTGACATTAAGCAGCGCAAAACGCCGCGCTTGCATTGCTTAATATCACAACTTAGACTGCTTTTTTTGGTCTAAATATATGTTTCGGCATCGTCATTCGCTGAGCTGCCTCCGTAAGTTGCGGTGATTGGCTCTCCGAGTGTTGTGCGGGAAACAAGACCCATGGGCTTTTTTTTAGTGCAGAAAATCTTTGATCACAAAGCAGTCGAATGCTGACAAACTACCCCAACCTCTATTTTTATGTAAAGATAAAGTAGGCACACAAATTTTCGATTTCGTACAGACCTAAAGTAGAGCGGTATTAATCGAACATTCGTATTTGTTTTGTACTTGTAAGTGTATTATTGGCATTGTTACGAACTCGCATTAAAGATATTGTTTAAACAAATCCTGCTTCCATTTATTTTAAGCCCCATAAAACTCATAACAAACCCAGAACCAATCAACTTTTAATGTTTCTCGAGAGTTGGAACAAAGGCGGTTTCGTAGAAAAAGGTTCAGAACAGTGATTTGGCTAGCCAGCATGCCCGTAAAAGCACCTATCACTAACAAGCCAAGCTTTCGGGACACGTAGATTTTGTAGACTATAACCTCGACGACTCAAGCGCGGCTTTGTGGCGAACGACATTTTAAGCGCGAACGCACAGGACTAACAAGGCCGTCAGGAAATTGAACTTTTTTGGGGGCGGACGTCGCAGGATTACATTGGATCCGTAAGGTTTCGTTATATTTATTTAGTTGACTCAGTTCACTCGGTCAAATTTGTAGAATGGATATTTTCTACACTCTTAACGTAAAGAGAAAAATAAACTGCGTTAAAAAAACGAGAGAAATTTGGTTAGGTTAGGGTCGTTCAAACAACCCTTTCAGCCGTAAAATGAAACCAGGCAGTTTTGTGCGTCGGAAAAGTTTAGGCCGGGAATCAAGTTTTACAATACTAGTAATAAAAAAGTCCCCTTGAAAACTCTCGCAAACTTCCTAACCGAACGAAATGTTGTACTGAACATTCGCGGACGTTCTCTATTGTATTTTACTATTTTTATTTGATGTATTGATTGGCAAAAAGGTGATCTCAGGTACCGCAGCGTCGTTGCTATTCACCAACCACGGTTTGAAGCTCTGGACACAATTGAAAACGTCTTGTCTTGGTATATCATGTCAAACTATGCTCTGTACTGTGAAAACGCGTCGAAGTACACAAGTTACAAATCGCTTAGCACAAACGGAGTCCTATAGCAGCGCTCAGTTTCAGGTTTGTTGTAGAGTAACATACGACTGCATATACACAAAATGAATAATTGTAGAGACAGCGATTGTACAGACGAGCCAGTGATATTTAATCGTAACGCTTAAAACCCGAGACTGTTGATGATTCCTATGTGTATAATAGTCCAATTGGTGCAGTGTGAACAAAGTGTATGTCCGGGGGGGGGGGGGAGTTATTGGTGTCTATTGGGCGTTTCAGACCCCTCTTCCGGTGCCTCTTCGACTTAGTTTACTTTATTTCCCCCACCACATTCTCGGGTTTTAAACATTACGATTAAGCAATTTTGCTGTGCATATGTTTATACAGCCGGAAATTAGCCACAATGGGAGTCTAGTGTTTCAGCTCTGGATGAGCAATTCATCCAGTGCGGTACAACCGCTAGACTGGGGCCTGTAACGGGCACCACGCAGTAGTGATACACAACCGCACGCCGGTACGATGCTCATCCAGATCAAAACGGGTAGGAGTGGGAATTCAACTCAGGATCCCCTGGGTTATGCAGAGCGAGATTTCGCTCCCCGTGCTCCGAGCTGATGTGCGCTAGTCCACTCGGCCACCGATCCCCCACTATTGGCGACATACCCGATCGGAAGGGTTGCTCTGGTCGGCCTGCCACGATTGACCGAATGCTGACTATGACGTCAGCGAAGGATTTTTGATCAACGGAAATAACAAAAATATGAGAACTGAAATTTTGAGGATTTTGGCAGCGTTACTTTGAAAGCGCAATGATTTTAAGCTCCCATCGTGCTAATTGCAAACATCATCGAACTTGTTCTTGGCAAGATAATGACGTCACGAGAGGGAACCATAGGAGGAAGCCACCAAAACATCTCGACGCTAAGAGACACAGACGTAATGAGAACAGCAAGGAGGTGTTTCAGTTGTCCCACCTCCGGCACGAGCGCCCTACATTCAGTGACGCATCTGCTACTCGTGAGCATCGAGCCTGCACAAGCAGCCAAAGCACGACAAGAAACAACGAGCGTGTGCTGCAAACCGAGCGAGAAAAAAAACAAAAAAACTCCCTGCGTTTCTTATTTGTGAGTTTTATAAGGTCCGATCGTGAAAGGTAAACCCCGGATTTTTCGCCCTCATAAAGAAACTACACTTCGCAAAAAGCTCGGGCTCTGTGAGTATGTGACGCGTGCGGTGATCATAAAATGTGAAAGTTCGAGCACTTGCCGTTACCTGGATCAAATGATACTGATGAAACAAAAAATGTGTCTATCTTCCAACGTCCACGTAAGCCTAATTCTTATCAAACAAAATTTGAGATTGTGGGCGCCTCGGTCATATATGTCAGGGAAAAAACCATTTCAGCATGAAAGAAAACAGTAGCGTGTTCCTAAGTGACCAGTTCTTTCTCTGAAATAAACGCTACAGGCGCCCACGATCTCAAATTACGGTTTAATTAATATTAGGCTTAGGTGGACGTCGGCTCATAGATACATTTTTGTTCTTTCCATTTGTTTGAACCGGGTAACGTTACGTGCTCAAACTTTCGCATTTTATCACCACCGCTAGCGTCACATTCTCACGAAGTTTCAGCTTTCTGCGATGCGCAGTTTATTACAACGGGCAAAAAGCCGGGTTCACCTTTCTCGATCGGACCATATACGGCGTGCAAGTTTGTCTGCCTCTTGCACAGGGCTTGCAGTGAGATCAGAACGCCAGCTTTGATTGGCTCTGTTTGGAAAAATGGCGGGTAGACCTCAATGCCAGCTGCCTTGAGGTCTACCCACTATCCTTCAATCAGAGCCAATCAGAGATCGGCATTCTAATGTCACCACAACCCCTGCGAAAGAAGCCGACAAACTTGCGCTCCGCATAGTATTGGGTATACGAGCCAACGCACGCACTGTGCGTTTTCCTTAGCGTACCGCGTTCCACACAGCGCGTGCACGGAGCCCAAACTGCGGTGCTCGATTGGAGCATGGCGACAACGCGCATATGCGCTGCGTGGAGCAGGCAACGCTAACGCAAACGCATAGCACTTGCTTTTGCTCCTACACGCAATAGTATAACTCTATCTTTTCGGTGACAATGGCAACCATAAGGTTTCGCATCGCGGTGAAGCTACGGTTGGCATTAACCCTGTCTGTCGGCCGGCTCTAGAGCCAGTTAAATCACAAACTGCTACACAAAAAATTAAAACACAACTGCTTAAAAAATTGCAAACCTTGAATCGAGAAAGCTGGCATGGTGCGTCTATTCACACGACAATGCGAGTCCCAAATCCGTTCTGGGAAACAATGCGGATGGTTTCTTGTAATGGGACACCAACACCGAGGGCAAAAAGATGCATGGCATTCCGTTGCAAAAAGGTCAGTGCTTCGGTTATGAAGGACATTCACTCTGACGGTGTTGCCCATGTGCACTTCGATATTTTTGGACGAACACGCCATGAAAGTTAATTATCGGTGCCATAGAGTAAACTTTCTGTCCTCACGAAAACTTGTTCACGAGACTTTCTAAACGAACAATAAACAACGGGGCTTGCCACGCTTTTTCGCGCGCAATTTTACAATCTTGCGACAAAAACAAAACAAAACATTCCGAATTGATGTACTAAATTTTGAAGAACGATTAATTTTTCGGAAATGTTTTAAAGGGTCTTGTCTCTAGTAGTCATTACCGAAAACTTTGCAATGGCAACATATGACCCTTAAAACCAAGGTTTTAGGAGTTACGTTGCCATTTTTAGCTATTCCAAAAACTAAAACGCTAATGAAAAAAAATAATATAATTATCCATCTTACGCATCCGTATATTTACGAATATATACAACAGCCTGATTATAGGAATATACGACAGCCTGATTAGTGACTTTGGAACAAGAATTAAATCATTAAAATCAAGATTGCATACTTTTGAAAATGCAGAGCGTGAAACGGCACGAGTATATATCCAGGTCCAGATCTTGTCAGAAATTACAGATGATACGGTTAAGAAACTAGTTGACTTGGAAAACCATTGTAGAGGGTGAAACTTTGTCTTTTGTGGTATTGAAGATTGGGGGCCACGCGAGAGTTGGGAATTATCTAAACACCTGATTAGGGGCCTCTGCCAGAAGGGATTGCAGATAACGGTCGGCGAAATTGAGTGCCCACAGGATCGGGGAGTATCTACCTAACCACACCCGTCCTATAATAGCGAAGTTTGCGTCTTACAACGACACAAAAAATGCTTAGTAATGGCAGGAAACTGAAAGTCAGTCATTACGGCATCTCCAGGAATTTTTCACCTCGTGTCAGGGAAATACGACGTCGGCTACGGGCGGTTGGCAAAGCACGAAGACAAAACGGGCTGGACACGGTTTCCCTGGTGCATGATAAACTTTTCATAAATGGTGACGCCTATTTATTTATATATCTATTTATTGAGATTACCTGCATCGCCTTGGAGGCATTATTGCAGGGTCAAGTTATCAAAAAACAATTTCAGATGAAATTACAAAGGGAAACCCATTTTCACTAAGCATGTTCCATTCTAATGCAGTTCGAATAAAAAATGATATACAACAAGAGTTTATAGTGGCAACTTTGTATTTATGGTCAACTCTTACTAACACATAGAAAGGACATCCGACGTAATTTTTTTATTGATGCAAGTTTTATCATTATATAGACAATAGTTTTAATCTTAAATGTTTCCGTCGGCATGAGAGCAGTTGCCAGTGTAACTGTTCTTTCATAGCCATGACGCTTGCTTTGAACGTATAATTATTCGAGACAAATCTGGCAATGTGATGGGATGACATCACAGAATCTGTAAAAAAACTGAATGAGCAATGATGACCTGTGTCCGCATTGAAACCCATGACAGAATGTACCGTCCTCTTAATTAACTGTCAAAGCATAAAAAATAAAATTGATGACTTCAACGGGCTCCTGCAGATTTTTAATTTCTTTCTCATTTTTTCAACAGAGTCATGATTGGACGCTTCAGTTAAAAACGCCGACTTATATTTCCGTGCGATTATCGCGTGTATAGGAAAGATAGGAATTCACGAGGAGGAGAGTATTTATTATGGTCAAAGAATTGTTGCAGAGTAGAGAAATTGAGATTCAATGTAACGACGCAGAACCTGTATGGTGTAGACTAAGTGTTCCAGAAATGGGCACCATGGCATTGGGTTGTTTTTGTCGTTCTTCTAAGGGCAATGTTGAGGCTGTCTGGTCATTAGATTCTATCTTGTCCAATGTTCCTGACGATCGTGTTATTTTAGCTGGGGATTTTAATTTGTCGAATTTAATATGTGATGGAAGTAGACTATCTATAGTGGTGTTTCTTCGGCATTCATTGATTTAACCAGTATGTATGTCCTCAAAAACAGTACGTTATGTCCGCCACTAGAGGAGCCAATATTTTAGATTTAATGCTATATAATGACATAAATGTGGTTCAATCTGTCAGAGTTCTACCGGGAATGAGCAATTTTAAGATAGTTACTGCCAGGTCCATCCTGCCCCAATTAATCCCTGCCAACCACAATATTCAAAAAACGTTACGTGTACAGTAAGGTCAATTACAATAAAATTATGAATGAACTAGAGGTGAACTAGATATGTTTATGGCTAAGTCATCTACTTATGATGCCGACTCAATCTGGGCTGATCTTAGAAATATTCTCTCAAAGCTTATTGATAAACGCATTCCTTGTAAACATGTAGAGGACAAGCCAAACCTCGATACGCCCTGGATGAGTTATAAAGTAAAAAAGTAGTTGAACAACGCTCACGTTTCTATACCAAGTATAAAATAATCCTTCTGAAAACCATGAGAGGTGTCTTAAAGAGCTAGATTTAGTTTATAAGTACGGTCAAGGAAGTTTATTTTTCTAGTTTGGCAAAGGCTATCAGCACCAACTCCAAAGCATTCTGGAGTTATCTTAAGAAAACACAGGAAGAAAGAGCAGGAGTCCCGAGCATTACAAATAGTGGTACAGTCATAACCGACAATTTTATTCAAGCTAACTGTTTCAATTATTATTTTCACTCAATATTTCTTAAAAACAGTAGCTATTGAAATTTTCCGATTCTTACAAGTAGGGTAGAAAATGTCATGCCTCCCAGTCATAATCACACTAGAGGGAATAATAAATTGTTTGAACTCATTAAAGGAAAACAAGGCAGTCGGCCCAGCCGAGATGTCTCCCAGGGTATTAAAAGCCTGCTCGGGTATAATGTCGAAATACTTTTATGTAATTTTTTGTAAGTCGCTCGAAACTACGTTAGTCCCCAATGAATGGAAAGAAGCGTATGTTGTACCAATTCATAAAAAAGGACCAAAATCAATCGTTGACAAATTTAGGCCGATTTCGTTAAGTTGTGTATCATGTAAAATATTTGAATATTTTGTTTATAGCAGTATAATTCAAAACTTAAAAAATAATAGTTCGTTGTCCTAACCAACACGGCTTTCAAACAGAAGTCTCCAGCAACACCCAATTAATTGAACTTTTTTTCATGATTTGGTCAGTACGGCTGAAAATAGGCAGCAAACTTACGCACTTTTTATAGATTTCGTTTAAGCACTTGATTCTGTTTCAAACCAATTGTTATTGCCCAAAATGAATGCTTTACACATAGAGACTAATGTACTTCGGTGGATAGAAGACTATCTGAGTGGGAGGAAACATTTCGTTTTCCTTGGGGTTAAGGAATCCAAATTTGTAGACGTAACTTTGGGGGCACCTCAAGGTTCAGTTTTAAAACCATTTTTAGTTTTAATCTACATCAATGATTTAGCGTCTTTAATATATTCTAACATCAGATTATTCGCGGACGATTGCGTAATTTACAGAGCAATAAAGAATGTTGATGACGTGTCGTTTCCGCAGGAGGATCACAAACGGGTTAGTTCGCAGTGCAAAACCTGGGAACTGGGGTTAAACAAAAGTAAATGCTTTCACATCACATTTAGTAAAAAGAAATAGAATATTGATTCCGCGTACGCTATTGGAAGATACTCGTTGCCAAAAGTATCCGAAACAAAATTTCTCGGTGTCATTCACTTCAGAAGACCTCTCATTCAATCACCACATATATATGACCTTGAAAAAGGCTGGCAGGGTTGTTAGCCCAGTCATCCGCAACATGAGTCATGCTCCTCAAATCTTAGAAGAATCTGCGTATCGCTCAGTAGTCAGGCCACACCTCGAATATGCAAGCGCAGTATGGGATCCGCATCAAACACATCTTATAGATGAGACAGGGGGAATTTAAAATCGGGCTGTTCGATATATTGTAAATAACTATTCTCGAGCAGAAAGTGTGACCGTGATGAGAGCTTGTATGGGTTTAGAATCTCATGAAAAAAGTGTAAGTGAAATAGACTTAACCTTATCTACGCTATTTATAACGGTTGAACTGGAATCGACAAATCAAATTATCTTCAAATGTCCCAATATATATCGAAGAGGAGAGGGATCATGGGAAGAAAATACGTGAAATAAAATGTCCAACTAACTATATATCGTCGTAGCGGTGCCTCACCCGCTGCTCTGACGTGTGTGTCCCGTCTGTGTCTGTGTAAAATGTCTCGTTTGTGTCCCGTCTGGACCTAGCCACTAGCGTCACTGACGTCGAATCTATGGTATCAGCTGTTCTCAGGGACAAGCCAGTGCTTTACACGCAACTGAAAAAAAATACCCCACGTATAATTCGTTTTATCTTGCCGTTGACGAGGAGCCGTTGCAAGTGTTGAACACCTCGGATGTCTGGCCGGATGGCTCTCTTTTTCGCTCTTTTTTGGGAGGTTGCCCAGTTCCCTGCATTACCTGGTTGCAGCGGAGAGTTTAACCAAAGGTACACATGGTTCGGAATCTTAACGCTTATCATCAAAATGTTCGCGGCCTCAGAACAAAATCGGATGAATTTATGTCTAATCTGCTTGGTTATCAATTACGATATTTTCCTATTGTTAGAAATATGGTTTCATGGCGGCGTCCCGAATAGTGTATATTTTACACCTTCCTTTACTGTGTTTCGAACAGATCGTAACTATATTTCCGGGATCAAATATGGAGGTGGTGTACTAATAGCTTGCAAACAGTAACTGAATGCACATAGGCGAAATGATTTGGAAACCTGTCAAGAATCCGTCTAGGTCGAGATAAAGTCTGCAGGTGACGGGTTCAGCTTTCTAATTGGAGCATGTTATTTCTTCCTGCTTGAGATGCTGCTCTCTTTGTAAGCCACTTTAATTTTCTTGAAAATGAAAAAGACGTGACTAAATATCGCGTGCAACTATACGGGGTTTTTATTCTACAGAAAGTTGACTCGATTTATGTTCGCATTAACAGTGAAAGCTCCTGCACACATCAAAAAGCGTCTTGTTTGTTTAACTTCATAAATTTCAACGATTTTACGCAACACAGCATTTTCACGAACTGTTCCGTTAATACTCTTGATCTGGTTTTACCTAACTTCCTACTCCGAGCCTAAACAAAAATGCACGGTAAAAACGGCACTTCTCTAAAGCCAGGGTCACACTGCTTATACATTATACAAATGGCAGTCTGCATACATACTCCAACGCTTGTCTTCAAAAGATCCGGGCTTCGAATGCCGCATGGCATTCGAAGCACGGAGTTCAAACAGGGCATTCGAACCACAAATATTCCGGTGACTCGTGTTTGCGGACTGTCCTTTCTATTGTGTATGATCAGTGTGATATCTGCTTAACGGAGTCATGAAAGGATATCGGGTTGCAATATTCATGACTTTGCAGAGGCATCCTGGTGCTAGTCTGACCCAAATATACCTGAACAGCCCACTACTGATTCAGAAGCTTCTTTGTCGCAGTGCAATGGCCATGATAAAAGCGGACTATTTCTTTCAGTCTTGCCTTCGCAAAGCTTGATGACATAATTGTGGGATCGAAACCACCCGCCTGACGACAGTCGAGCGCGGCTCATGGACTTGACACGAGAACTGCGTGAGCACTCGACTTCGGCTCGTAACAAATGCCTCGGCGGACACTGGGCTCATGTCTAACCACTGCGGTGATAAAAATAGCCGAACTCTACCAATGCCTGGAGCTAAGCGTGCACTTTCGACATTGCCAACCCCAGCGCGTGGCTTTGATTAACGTTAGCGGCATAGGATATGCACCAGTCCAGGTGGCCGCTTGTTCTGGGCCCCGAGTTAAAGGAATGAACGATGCTCGTGTTTGTCGAATATATTTGGCGACTGTCATTGCCTAGAGAGAGAAAACTAAGGCAAGTTTATTCAGTTATTTACGCCAGGGCGTGACTCCAAGTAGTATTTAGCGAAAGTAGAAAACTCGTTTGTGGGCTCCTTTAACTCTCTTGTCCTATTTTTTTTAATATGTTCAAATTAGAATTAAACACACCGTTATGAATGTTTGATTTTTAATTTAAATAGATTTCTAACAAAAAGAGGGTTACGGTTAAAAGAATGTTGTCTTAACCATGCGAACATATCGTAAGGGTGCAGGCGAGCTGGTGAATATTCACTATGTTGGATTAACCTAAGACTGGGATGGAGAAGATACACCAAAACGTAATAGAGACCTAAAATAGACAGGACGATTGAGTTTGTTTGAGCTGAGTTTGAGACGTTGTCCAATCTATTTTCGGTATCTTCAACGTTTTGGTGTTTTATTTTATCTTCCAGTCTGAAATTAATCCAAGATGGTTAACCCTGCATTTATCAGGTCGGCGGACATTAGGTGAACTGTTAACGGTTATGGTAAGTTTCCCAGTTACCGAAAATCCTTTAATGAACTTTTTAACTATTGGTTTTATGGATCATGTTGTAGTCGCACTATTAACTGCAATTACTAGAAACACGATTCACGACAAATAAAAATAATTTTCGAAAAAGTAAGAGATTTTAGTTATAAAAAATAAATATTCTCGTTTATCAATAATACCCTTTGTCATCTCAATGACAACTATCATTCCGCGATATCTTAAAACATTTTTAAAGCTTTAATAGTAATTTTTGCCCATATTATAAACGAAAAAATTGCCCATATAACCGTTATAACCACTAACTATCAAATTCCAGTTAATTAGTACTCAACTTACCATAACAAATATTTCCTCATCTAATGTTCGCAGAGCATGATAAAAATATGGCGAAGACGGCTCTCGTTTTTCAGTTAATTTTAAAAATACATCTGTTCGAATTAATTCTACACAATCTGCACAAACAAAATCATATTGAAAGGCGTGTAATGCCTGCTTTTATTTTCAATGAGAAAATGGAGCTCGTTTTCGCTATTAGGCAAAATCATTACCCGCGTATTTGCGGGCAACTTGGGTCGCCACTATCTCATAGAGCCTTCGCGAATATCGTCAAAACAATTTAAATAAAATAACGGCACGTCTTGTACTTTTGGGAGCAGGGGCCAGCTTGCTAGAAACCGCGTCTCAGCGTACAAAGGGTGAAAGATAGCACTGCCAAAGCTAGCACACGAGCTGAACGGGACTCAAGCCGCGTCTCGAAACGCTCGCGCGCCCCAGCCTTTGCAAGTGCTGCTGTCTTCCACCCAGTCTCGGCTGGGACGCTGTTCTAGCAAGCCGGCCCTGGTTCCAAACCTCTATATCTGTTTCACACTTAGCGTGCAACGCTGTCAAAGCTACTGGCGCGAGCGCATGGCTTCATCTATGGTTTTGTTTGCGCGAGAACTCGTGCAAATGATCAACGAGATCAAGCCCCACGCTCGCGCCAGTAGCTTTGACTGCGTTGCACGCTAAGTATGAAACAGAGTATAATGCTACGTTTGGACTGAGACCGAGTGTTCGACGATGCGCAGTTTATTTCCGAGACGAGAAGGAAGATGGTTTCATTTTCTTCCACAGGTCAGATACTCTACACTATAGGTAGAACTAAACGAGGACGCGCGATGCAAGAACATTGCTCTGTATTTAGGGATGGTGTAGCTGAAAGGCGGTTAAATAAACGATACTGTTAGCGCGAACACAACGACGGCGATTTTTCGCATTCTACTTCGAAAGGGTACCGGCCGGCATCAAAACGTACCACTTAAGTCGGTACGCAAATTGAGCACCCTCCATCACTATAATAGTTTCTATGGAGGTCTTTCAATACTGAGAGCGTAACCCAGAAAACCGGCGATGGCTTGTTCCGGGCGCTCACAGTGTCGCGTAGCGTGTATACGCGGAACGCTATCGCCGAAATTCATTTCTCTGTTTTACCGTAATTATTTCATGTTTGTTTTAGAAACGCTTTATTTCAACTTTCTTTCCAAGCATCTCCCGGTGGTTCGTTTGATTACAAAACGTAAAAGAAAAAAAGAAAGAAAATAAAAAGGGACGAAGCGCTATAATATTTTGCTTTTGGGCCGCGTCTTCCGTGTCTGGGTTCGCTTTCATTTAAAACGACCGCCGTTAGTCTTCGTTAAGCATCCATTCGACGTGTAGAACCTCGGGAAAGAAGATGCGTTTCGTTTCCTCGTTTTCTCGTTAGTCCAATTGCTTGTGGTTCCCCATACAGCCGCGACGCCCTTAATAAGACGGTAAGTGCCTTTGTTGTTTTAACGGTCGAATTTCGCGAGAAGGCCGGTATGATGAACCGTCGCGAAGAAACATTATAAAAGAGAGCCATGGAGTACCGTCACGCCAATTTCCCAGCTTAATTTAGAGGGGAAAAGGACGTCACGTGATCACGCCACGTGACCTGAAGTGAGGTGAAGCGAATTTGGCCGCTACATTTAGCGGGAAAACGGACGTCATGTGGTCACGGCGCGGGACCTGAACAAGTGTCGTTGATTTCCCCACTAAATTTTGCGGGAAAATAGGCGTCCCGTGACGTGACGACATCATATGACCTCAACTCACGTCAGGTCAATTTCCGCTAGGTGGTTCTGTGAGGTTCTAGTTTGCGCTAAAAACATTTGCACTCTCCGCTTATTGTCAACATGATAAAGCTTGTGTAGATTTTTAATTTTAATAAATAAGCTAATAAAAAAAAACGCTATTGTAATTTTTATTGTGCATGCTTACATTCAAGTTACGAAATAGCATCGTATGCTACATTGCCACTAGAGCTGTAATTACGAAAAAGACGATCCGTTATTTGTACATTTTTGAAAAACAGGACACGACAGACGAAGGAGGGGACAAAGAAAATACGTGTCAAATTGGGAAGTATTGTGTCCATCCGTTTCTTCGTCCGTCGACTCCGGTTTTTTCAAAAATGTGCAGCATCAACCACATCGCCTGTTTACCTTCTGGAGCTTCCAATGTTATTTAAAGAACCCAAACAAAGTATGCATCAAGGTGCATGCTTTGATTGGCTTCATTGAAAATCTGGCCTTTAAGCGAAGCCATTCAATTGTTTTTGCTGCTTTATTTTAACGCTCCTGTCGCGAAAATTTCGGCGTCGGCGTCGGCGGAATTAAAAATCTCACGATGCAAGGCGCGCAGCTTCGTTGGACGTCACACGTGACTGTGACGTAATGAACCTATCGACCCGCTTAAGTTGGCGGGAAAACGTTCCGGTAAATTTGGCGGGAACATTTTTCACCAAATATGGCGTGAACATTTCCACTTAAATTTGGCGGCAAAGTTTTCTGCAAAATTTGGCGGGAAAAGAGTAATGTGGAAGCTTAAACTCTGACGGGTTTCACAGTGTTAGTTTCAAAGCTCAATCGTTTCAAGCTTCCAGCATGATAATTAGAAACCCCATCGAACATGTTCTTGGCAAGATAATGACGTCACGAAAGGGAACCATAGGAGGGCGCCACCAGAAATCACGACGCTAACAGATAGAGACGTAATGAGAACAGCAAGGACGTGTTTCAGTTGTCCGGCCTTTGGCATGAGCACCCTACCTTCGATGACGCATCTGCTACTCCTGAGCCTCGAGAATGCACGCGCAGCCAAAGCATGACAAAGAACAACGAGCGTGCGCGGCGGAACGGGCGAGCAAAAGGAGAAAGAAACGTTCTGCGGTTGGCATTAATAAGTTCTAAATGGTTCGATTGAAAAAAGTAAACCCATCTTTTTAGCCTGCATACTAAACTACGCTTCGCTGGAAGCTCAAACTCCGTGAGAATGCGACGGTAGCGGTGATAATAAAATGTGAAAGTTTGAGCACATGATGCTACCAGGATCGAAAGATAACGATGAAAAACAAAAATTTCTCTATGAGCTGTCGTCCACCTATAGGCCTAATTTTTATCAAACAAATATTTGAGATTCTGGGCACCTGTGGCAATTACACCAGTGAAAAAAAGTTTTCAGCATGAAAGAAAACAATATTTCCTTTTTAAGTGACCAGTTTTTTTTTATTGTTTTTAAATAAAGGCTACAGGCGCTCACGATCTCAAATTACTGCTTGATGAATATTATGCTTAGGTAGAAATCGGCTTACAGATAAATTTTGTTTTTCTTTTGTATCTTTTTGATCCGGGTAACGTCATGTGCTCAAACTTTGGCATTTTATTGCCACCGCTAGCCTTACATTCGCACAAAGTTTCAGCCTTCTGTGATGCGTAGTTTATTTAAACAGGATAAAAAGCTGGGTTTACCTTTTTCTTGCTCAGGGCTTGCGTTGAGGTCAAAACGCCGAGCTTTGATTGGCTCTGGTTAGAATAATGGTGGGTAGACCTCAATGATAGCTACCTTGATGTCTACCCATTATCCTTCAATCAGAGTCAATCAAAGATCGGCATTCTAATGTCACCACAATCCCTCCACACGAAGCAGACGAAGTTGCGCTCCGCATAGTATTGGGTATACGGGCGAACGCAAGCACTGTGCGTTTGCGTTAGCGTTCCGCACAGCGCGTCCGCGTAGCCCAAACTGCGGTTTGAGATTGGCGCATGGCGACGACGCGCATATGCGCTGCGCGGAGCGCCCAACGCTAACGCAAACGTACAGCGCTTGCGTCTGCTCCTACACGCAATCGTATGCGGCACGCAAGTTCGTCTGCTTCTTTTACAGGGGTTGTGGTGGCGTTAGAACGCCGACCTCTGATTGGCTCTGAGTGAAGAATAGTAAGTGAGCCTCAAACTAAGCTGCCTTGAGGGCGGCCCACTATTCTACAATCACAGCCAATCAGAGCTCGGCGTTCTCACGTCACCAGAGCCCCTGCAAAAGAAGCAGACGAACTTGCACTTTGCATAACTCTCTATTCTGTCGATGTCAATGAAAACCATAGGATTTCGCATCGCGCCCCATTAAAAAAAAGCAAGTAAATCCAGCTGGTCATGCTTTGAATAAGGCTTGTCATACTGGTCAGTGTGGTAATTAAACTCACTTAACGGGAATTCAAGCTAGTTTAAGCTGGGCAAGCTAGAATTTGAGCTGGTCAGTCTTGTTTAAGTAAAAACCAGCATGGTCTAACTAGAAGCTGGGAGCCAGTCTGGTTTTAACTGGTCAACCTGGTCTTACATGGAGCCAATGTGGTTAAGCTGGGAGACAAGCTGGTGAAGCTGGTCAAACTCCTAATAGTTCTGCTCAAGCTGGTCTTGCTAGGAGCGCGCATGGCAAGGTCGGCAGAGCTGGTCGAACTGGCCTTGGTGCGAGCGCTCGCTCCAAGGTCGGCTTGGGATGAGACGAGGCGACTTCCTGTGTTTTGTCATCTCGTGTATGTTATGTGACCGTGCGCTTCAGGCGAGCAAAAGCCTCTCCCACCCGTTCGACACTCAAAACGTCAGCTACATCCTGTTAGCCCATTGAGCCGTCCTGCCCTAGATACGGCTCCCCCAAACTCGCCTTTGTGCTCATCGTGTGTTATCTTCTGCCCCCAAGTCGACACAGAGAAACCATCTTTCCTTTCTGCTCGGCCAGAAGAAAGAGAGAGAGATAGTACTAGATCAAATTACTCTCGAATTAATGTTTCTATAAAAGGTCTATTTCGAAGGGTCGGCAGTGTGTGACATACTGGGCCATGGGCCGCGCAATACTTCCTTTGCTTTCCCTCTTCAATACTCTTACTCGACGCCAGTGTGCTCCGTACGGAGACTACTTGGACGGCGGTGCGAGTGAAGACGGACTTGAGGAGACAGCGAGCGGCAGTCCACTGAGCGCGGGAAGACGTCGGACGTCCCGACCGAGGCGTCGTTTCATGTCTTCGAACGTATGTGTGCTTGTGAATGACGGATGTGCCGAAGTTTATCGCCAATTCCATCCAAGCTCCACGGATTTCCTCGCCTCTGCCGACTACGCAAAAGGTTGCCTCGCCCCCATCACTGGCGGGACCGAGGTTCGCTTCGTTCATCCGTGTCGTATTTTCTATTTTGCTATAGCCTGTTTTTGGCGTGTGTCTAGAATTTTTTGTGTGGAGAGATAAACAATCTAGATTTAATAGAAGTTTTCGTTTTGCACCGAGAACCATTATCTGTGCGTCGGTTAGCACTCTGTAAGCGCCGAGTTTGTGTAGCACCTGAGTTCATGTGAGCATATCGCAAGTACGAAAATATTAAAGTGGATACCGAGCTGAATTTTCTGAAGAGTTTGGCTTGTTTATCCTTTGTAATAATTTAAACTGGTTTCACTGTTGGGGAAGTCCGCCAGCTTAACCAGCATAACCAGTTCAACCAGCATGCCAAACTGGGCATGCTGAGGCAATAACCCAGCTTGAAGCTGGGACCAGATCAACCAGCATTCCAAACTGACCATGCTGTGGCGATAACCCAGCTTGAAGCTGAGACCAGCTTAAGCTGGTGTTTTCAATAGGGTGGTTAAGTAAGGGTTGGACTAACTCTATAGGTCGGCTGTAAAGCCTGGCAGACCACACACATTTAAACCCAAAGTAAAAAAAGACTGCCTAAAAATATGCAAACTTTGATTGGAGAAAGCTCGCCTGGTGCGTCTACTCACACGACAATGCGACCCCAAACTCCGTTGTCCGAAAGAATGCGGGCGGTTTCGAGTAATGGGACACCAACACCGAGGGCAGAAAGATGAATGGCATTCCCTTGCCAAAAGGTCAGTCCTTCTGTTATGAAGGACCTTCACTCTGACACAGTTGCCGAAATTCACTTCGCTATATTTAGTTGGACGCGCTGTGAAAGTTAATTATCGGTGCCATAGAATGAACTTTCTGCCCTTAAGAAAACTTGTCGGCGATAATTCTATATGAACAATGAACAACAGGGTTTGCTACGCTTTTTTCGTGGACAACTTTATACTCTCGCCAAAGAACAAACCGTGTAAATTGATGTACTAAAATTTAAAAAACGATTACTTTTTCGCAAATATTTTAAAATGTCTGGTCTCTAGAAGTAAGTACCGAATATTTTGGAATTGTAACATGACCCCTAAAACCATAATTTTGTGGGTAATGTTGCATTTGCGAAATGTTTAGTTACTGCAATTACTAAAACGTTAATGAACAAGTTGAGTTAATTAGCCATCTTACCATACGAATATTCCTTCATCTAATGTCCTCCGAGCCTAAAAAAAGATGCATGGTGATTACGGCACTCTTCTAAAGCTGAGGTCACACTGCTTATACATTATACGTCATACAAACAACAGTCTGCATACAAATTCGAACGGGAGCCACAGCGAGATCCGTGCTTCGAACGCCGCATGGCATTGAGTTCAAGAAGAAAACTATGCACGCGGCATTCAAACCCCAAATATTGCGGTGACTCGGGTTTGCAGATTGTCTTTTGTATGATATATGAGCAGTGTGATACCGGCTTAATGGAGTCATGAAACGATATCGGGTTGGAATATTCACTACGCGGAGGCGTACTGGTCCTAGTTTGGCCCAAGTACACTCGCATAGACGCGACCACTGATTCAGAAGCTTCTTAATTCCGCGGTGAAATGGTGGGGATAAAAGAGCACTATTTCTTTGTCTTGCCAAATGGTAAAGCTTGATGAAGTAATTGTGAGATTGAAACCACCCGCCTGACGACAGTCGAGCGCGGCTCATGGACCTGAGACGAGAACTGCGTGAGCACTCGACTTCGGCTAGTAATAATCAATGCCTCGGCGGATACTCCACTCTAAAAAAGGGTGTTGCCGTACACCCTTTTTCACATACAATACACCCCAAAACTTCAGTTCGGGCTAGAGCGCATTGATGTCGAACAGACGGCAAGAAATCCCGATTACTTTATTTACACTCAGGCCCACGTACCTTAGCTATTTTAATAAGTTGTACAACTCGGCTATTAATACGCTGGTGAAATTAGGTACCGTCGGTTCAACGCCGCTGTGCGGTACGTCGATATGAATTTTGGGGTGTATTATATATGACAAGGGGTGTAAGAATATACCGTTGTCTGTGGCAGCGAAGAAGGGCACCCAAATTTTGCCTAGAGCAGCGAAAAACGGCACCTAAATTCCCCTCAGGGAAACAGCACCCACCCAAGCAGCATGTATTTAGCCAATCATTGGCCAATTGCTGGAAATGGTACTGTGGCCAGTAGCCAGACAGTGACCAGCCATTGGCTGGTGACTGGCCTTCCTCTGGCCATTGCCCAATGGCCACTGTCCATCAGCCATCGGCCAAGAATTGACCGATGAATGGCCACTCTTTGGCCATGGGCCAAAAGACCATCGCCAGCCATTGGCCAATGCTTGGCCAAATACCGTGCTGCTTGGGTAAATTCCCTATTGGCCGCAAAGCGTCATGTGGCTCCATAGCAACGGTGTCATCGTTGCGAAGGAGCCAGCCGAACAGCTGGCGGCGCAGCGGGAGGGCGGGACGTAGGCATGCGCTGGCCCGACCTGAGGCCTTACGTTAGGCCTATCATTACGCTTTGAGGACCAACGTAGTCAACCGGTACGTGCAGCTGTTTGACGTGAGCGGGGGATGCGGGTATTCTTTTCCCCCTTACGTGCCATTGAGATCACGGCAGCGCTTCCAGAAGCCCATGTGTTTCATAAACAGATATGGACACAACGCCGAAACGTTACGCTTGGAACAATTTGCCACGGTACTACTCTATTCTGTCATATACCGCTTTTCTTGTACAAACATTTCAAGATGATGTCGTGTAAACTGCAGGTTCCTCAGTCGAATAAACTTTTCGATGTACCTATTGCCACTATGCATAGCATCCAGGTTGATCAAAGTCAAAAGTTTATTTTGTTGTATAAACAAATCGTTATGATTGTATAAATTAACTAGGATCCCTACGATATATTACGGCAAATTTTGTAGTGTCTAAGATAAGTGTTACATCTGAAGAAAAATATATTTCGGAGGCAGCTCACACCAACTTATGATAAACAACGAAGTTCAACGAGCACAATTTAAAAATAAAAAAACACAAGAGTTGCCTTTCGACTGCAGTAAATCAGAAGAATTGATAATGTGCTGGATGATTTTTGTTTTCTCTCAAAATTATTTTTTTCAGATACTGAGACCAGTTTGCCAAATAAGGCGGATTCATTCGCGTTTAGAAGTTTAAGATCATTTCCAGTATTCTGCTACTGACATACAAAAGCTACAGAAAACACAACAAATTTTTTTCGTATTACGATATTATAAAAAATACATGCTTCAAGACATGTTTTATTTCTTAATATTTTTATGTGATTATAACAGTGAGTTTTTTTATTGTAAGGAATGGGATTGCTGCTGTGAATAAACGATTTATGAAGATAATCGTTCGTGTGAAATTAACATTCCAATGTCAAAAGTAATATTTATGCAGGCACTAAATATTTATATAAATTAATTATTCCAGTCGTCCTGAACACAAACAAGAAAAGAAAAAAAAATCGTGGAAAGAGCGTATTATAATATCAGACTTCTTGTCACATTCTTCGAAGAGGGCTGTAGCCCAAGATTTTGCAAGAGCAGAGGCTTGAATTCGGTGTCCATAAAGTTTGTATTTCGTCACCAGTTAAAAATTCGGTCGATCTCAAAAAGTTACTAGATGAGGCACGGGTGCCGAATTTGAAATAATGAACGAATGCCTAAAAACAGTCAAACTATGTCCACTTGGAGACAAGCTTTCTCAAAGATGGCTAATTTTAGACGATTTGCCACGAAATACACAATTGTGTATTTCCTCAACAGTTACGAGCTCCGCCGACCTCATAAAGTTCCTGGATGAGGCGCAGGTGCCTGAATTTGAAATGAACGAATGATTGAAAATAGTCGAAAAAAAGTTCCACTTCGAGACAAGTTTACACAAATACGGCTCATTTTAGAGGATTTGTCATGGAAGCAGCTTACTGTCAAGGGCCCATCATTTTGTATATTATTACCAGTCAAGCTCTGGGCTGACCTCAAAATGTTCCTGGATGAGTCGCGGGTGCCCGAACTTAAAATTTCAAAAGATGAACGAATGCGTATAAACAGCTGAACGACCCCCTTTGAGACCGGTTTTCTCAAAAAGGATTCGTCATTGAGTATTTGCCATAGTACCAGGGTGGGCTCAAGAGCTCTAAATTTTATATTTTGCCTTTAGCAAAAAAACTGGGTTTTCCTCAAAAATTTTCCTGGCGAGTGGTGCGTGCCCAAATTTCAAAGATGAACGAATGCGTAAAAACTGCCTAACCATCCCCAATTCGCCACCAGTTTTCTCAAAAAGGATTTGTTTTCGACTATTTTACGTAGTACCAGGATTGGCTAGAGGGCACCGTAATTTATATTCCGCCTTTTGCTGGGAACTGGGTTGTTCTCAAATAGTTTCCTGGCGAGGCGTGAGTGACCAATTTTTAAACAATTAACGAATGCATAAAAACAGCCGAACCATCCAAATTTGGGACAAGTGTTTTTCAAATAAGATTTACACTTTGGAGTACTTGCCACAGCACAAGGATGGGTTCGAGCTCTCTACGTTTGATATTCCCACTTTAGTTGGGGACTGAGTTGTTCTCAAAAAGTTCCTTGGCGAGGCGCGAGTGCCCAAATTTCAAAAGATGAACGAATCCGTAAAAACGAACGATACATCCCGTCTTTGAAACGATGCTACTCGGTATGCGTTGAGTTTTGATGATTTGGCAAGATGGATGCGGATGATCAAATTATCATCCACGTTCTTGCATCGCTCCAGCCTTGCGCCTTTTGCACGTGTGGTAACTTTAGCACACCACCGCGTTTTCCATGTGCTGCGACTCTTTTTTTATTTAATGATTTTGTGGTTTTCGTTGACGTGAATATGAGCAATGTGTTGTTTTTACTAACTGAAATTATTTAAAAAAAAATTAGGTTTTGATTATTAGCCCTTTATATAATGTCCCCCTGGGCGTGTAACTTACGTGATTATACCGCAATTCTTTACCCATAACAGACTTTTTCTAAAAAAAAGGACGCGAAAGGCTTAAAATAAGCACCCTATACACAGGATATAAAGTGAGTAAATTATCTTTAATAATGCAGCAGATTCGGGTGGTGTAAATGCCGCATAAGTGATAGTTTGAATTCTTCGTTTCAGCTTAATATCATACAGCAGACGCTACGAGCTAATGGGACCATTCAAACAGCGTTAAAAGCGCACGTCACTGGGCCTTTGTTTTACGATTTTCTCAGCGATTATAGAACACGCACATAAACATGACGAATGCCAAGATGGAGCCCTTTGACATTGTCTGATTGGTCCCATGTGCCCAAGAAGTCGGCTGCGTTTGGACTTAAAGGTGAAAGAAAGTATAGGCGATATTGCCGCGTGTGCGGCGGGGAGATGTGTAAATGCGTTCCTACTATGGTAGGGAAATTTTTAATCGTTTTTGAGCATATTGAAAACTTCGATGGAACTGAACGACTTCTTTTCTGGGTGATTTTGACTCTTTTACAGTGCATTACAGAGCGAATGGCGAGCACTATAAGGATGCTAACAGCCAGGTTTTTAATAATATGGTCTACCGTAGTGAGTTACAAGACCTAGTTTGAGCGTCAAGTGGACAGTACACACACTTTCAAGGTGCAAGACGCGCGCTTGGATAGGGCGTACGTTTCTCTTATCCTTGTCAGAAGGTGAAAGCGGTATGAGGTTGATCATGTGTCCTTTAGTGATCATGATCCTGTATCCTTTACGCTTTGTTCCTTCAAAGCAACGCCGAAGAAGATCGTTTGGGATTTAAGGAAGCATAATGCGAAGCTTCTAAATTAATGTTTTGTAAACGGGGCTCGCCGACATTTTGAAGATTTGGCAAGAGTTAATAGGGAAGAGTTTGGAATCAAATGGGTATTGTTTAAACAGGAAATTATGATGATAGCTCTTGAACGCTTCAGTTTTCTAAAGCACGAATGAAAGAAAGACGGGAACTCTTAACACGCAATTCTTCAGAAGCTGATGAGGGAGGAATGCACTTCTCTCGGTTCGTTTTCTGACGAAATATTCAGTATAAAAAAAGCCTTCAGGTGCTTTATACCGGAAGCGGTTATTACGCGGAGAGAACCTATGAAAAGGGCGATAGGGGCAGAAAGAATACGAATGAAGTCAGTGAGATTTTGAATCAAGGGGTACGGTCGCGCGATAAAGGAATCATCGAATGCGCTTTCGAAGGATAGACCCCTTCTCAAATTCGCGTGCCGATTATTGGCAGGTCAGAACCCCTTCATAATGGCGGAATAACTGACATCGTGGAACGTGCAAGTGATTTCATAAGATAGCGAATGTCGGAGCGCGGCCAACGCTAGGAGCCGACGAAGAGCCAATTAAACAGTGTCGAAAGTGCAACGTCACTGCGCTCATCGCCTTTTTCAGTGGGTGTGTTTTCTTCTGCTCAAACCAAACACGTAAAGTGTGCCGTGACGTTGCGGTTCTAGTGCGCCATTGTGCAGGGATTCCACAGCTTCCAACAGAGGGCAGTATTTTGAAAGAAATGTTATAAAGAACATTTCAGTTACAATCCGACAAAAAAGGTGGTTACCAGATGTTTTATTTGCCTTTGCTGCCAAAATTTGTGGCCGATTTCAAAGACAGCCCATCACGTTATCAAAATTTGGAGAAAAAAAAAGGAATAACAATTTGAAGCCTTGCAAAGCTTCAGGACCAGACGGTTTGGGGGCTCAGTTTCACAAAGCAGTTAAAGACCAAGTTGCGCCTTTTTGCACTAGATAATTACTGAGGTATACAGACCAAAAGCTTTACACCGGTCGTCGTTGAGCACAATTTTAAACCCAAAAGTCAGGACTTCTCGAAAATTTTGTTGGATTGTACCGTCCGATCACAAGAACCTAACGTAGACTATAAGATACAGATGAAGGTTTTGGCGGAAAGTTTGCAGAGTGTTATAAACATTATCGTCGGCCCACACCAGACGTGTGGATGAAAAAAGAGGATAATTGTAAGAAATGTGCATGTCGCCCTGAGCATTCTGGTATCTTGTGATTCTTTTGCGCGAAGAGTTGCCATGTTACGAGCCGACCTAGAAGAAACGTTGGACGGCGTGTTACACGAAAATGTATTTCTATAATAAAACATGTCATCCTGTCCTCCGTCTTGTGCGATGGTGTACGCATGGCGTTCCAAAACTGCGCCACTAGTCTTGTTGTAAGCAAGTGTGTAAGCGAGCGTATTCGCGTTTTCTCTTCGGTGCGACAATACTGTCCACTTTCGCCCTTGCTTTAATGCTTCAAGCTTGTAGCTTGAAACATTAGCCAAGATGGCTGGTGTCTTTTAGTGTTTCATTGCGATTGTGTGTCACTGCCTTGTGTCATCGTCCAAATCCGAAAAGAAAAAAGAAGCAGCGTGAGTGGCGGAGGGTGCAACGTATGCGGCTGTCACGCAGAGGAATGGGGTTCGTATACCTCTCGTTCCGAATCCTTATTTTATAGTTCTGTACTCGTTTAAAAAATAAACTGTAGTAAGGTGATGAGCTGGGCGAGTTGGTGCTAGTAGAACATGATGAAAACCAAGCACTTGTCCGTCTTCTGTGTTCAGTGACTCTCCTACTCCTCGTATTTTTGCGTGCTATTTTTTTAATCATACTCTAAGAAATCCCTGACCATTCACGGCTGTCATCGAGTGTTCTTATTTTGAACATTCTTAAACGTGCCACGTGTATGAAGGAAGCGGTAACGCGCTGCCTCGGTTCAGTCACCTTCCGTCGCTGACGCAAGATGCGTGGCACCTTTCTCTTTAATTTTTTTGGTACAAGTTCAACTCATCAAACGTTTATTTTTTGTTGTATATTCATCCGCATTTTTATTGGTGACAACATCGCACCAGGCGGAAAGTGATAGAAATCAATGCGGACAAAATATGTGCCTGAAATGATAAGCTGACAATCCATCCTTAAATGCGTCTTAGCATTTAAGGATGCTAACGACGCATTTAGCATATGTTTATGCTTATACTCAGTGACAACACAGTTATTTCTGAAGGTACCCAAGTATATCGCACTCAAGCTAACTATAAGTACTATAGAAGTGCGTGCGATGATTTCTGCCTAATTGTTTAGAAGTTCCGACGTTTTTCATTTGATCGCAGTATCGCCGCGACATGGTGAGGGAGAATGATAAAGTTATATGTATGTTGCAACCGCCAGACACGCATTATCTCATCTGTTTTATCTTTGAAGTTACTGTTTTGTTTTTTGTTTTCACTTGGCACACATCCGGTTTTGGGTGAAATTTGCATACGGCATAAATGTTAAAGGTGAATACGCCACGTTGGGCCAGATAAGTGAACTAGAAGCGCCTGTCACAAATTTCTGGCCATGAGACGCTCGAGCGGCCCAGCCTTGGCAATGCTTTCTTTCACCCAGTCTCAGGTGGGACACTGTTCTAGCAAGCCGGCCCTGGTTCCAAACCACTAGAATTACGTTTGGACCGAGACCGAGAGTTCGACGATGAATCGTTTATTTTTCAGAGGAGAAAAATGTGGCTCTTTTTTCTTCCACACACCCGATACTCTACACAGTATGTAGAGCGAAACGAGGCAGCGCGGCGCACGAACATTGCTCTGAATTCAGTGATGATTTAGCTGAAACACGGTGTACAATGAGCGATACTGTTAGCGCGAACACGACAACGGCGCTTTCTCGTATTCCACTTCGAAAGGGTACCGGCTGGCATCACAATTTACCACTTAACTCGGTACGCAAATTGAGCACCATCCATCACTTTAATAGTTTCGATGGCGGTCCTTCAATACTGAGAGCGAGACTAAGAAAACCGTCGATGGCTTGTTCCCGACGCTCACAGTGTCGCGTAGTGAACGAGAAACTCTATCGCCGAAATTCGTTTTTCTGTTTAAGCCTAATTATTTCTTGTTTGTTTTAGAAACGCTTTATATTAACGTTCTTTCCAAGCACATCCCGGTGGTTCGTTCGATTAAAAAAGGTAAGAAGAAAAAAAAGAGAAGAAACTAAAGGGGGCGAAGGGCTTTAATATCTTGTTTTGGGCCGCGTCTTCCGTGTCTGGGTTCGCTTTCATTGAAAACGACTGTCGTTAGTCTTCGTTAAGCATCCATTCAACGTGTAGAAACTCGGGAAAGAAATGCGTTTCGCTTCCTCGCTCGTCTCGTTAGTCCGATTGCTTGTGGCTCCCTTTTCTGCTACGACGCCCTTAATAAGACGGTTAGTGCGTTTATTGTTTTTAAAGCAGAATACTCTTTTAGGGGCGAAGCTCCTTAGGGTCTAGCCTTGTCCGTCCGTCCATCCGTCCGGCGTCCGTGCTCACATAAAAAGAAAAAAACTGTTTGCGCAGTCGACAGGATTCGAACCTGTGCGGGGAGACCCCAATGGATTTCTAGTCCATCGCCTTAACCACTCGGCCACGACTGCGGGACGAGTAGGGGGCTTTGAGATGTGGTAGTAACTCAAGAGCTGGGGTTTCTGTCATGGATGAAACGTTGCATGTAGCCGCTCAACGTCTATACCGGAGAGGGCGCTGCGGTCAACTGCGTATATAGTCGCGTTAAACTTTGCATGCATTGGCTCAACGTTTATAGACGAGAGGGCGCTGCGATCGAATTCTCAAATGCGTATATAACCACGTTCCATACCACATATTCTCTTTCTGACATGGACCGTTTACTTAAGCGGGGTGCAACGATTTCCGGACTTACGGTCGAAGATTTGTGGAAGTTGCTCTGACATTTCTGAATTAAAGAACAGAAACCGATTTCGCCCTGCGTGTCCTAGTTGTTGCGTAAAAAAAGATAAATATTGTGCATTTCGGGCACCCCTCAACTCACTCCCAGTTCTTCAGGGTCACACCTGGTCGCACTCCTAGTGACGTCATTCGGAGTGCCGTGGATCTTCCCGTGTGCTATCTCGAGGACGCTTCTCTCCCTACTCAGCTGACATTAGCGGGCGTGATGCTGCAGCTCAGTAGCCGAGCGAGATCACGTAATCTTTTCGCCGTAGTTCCTTCAGGCTGCCACTTGCGGATTGCAGGTGGGGGAAAGTGCTCGACTTTTGCTTTGCGATTATGCAGCAGGAATCGCGACACTTGTTAATAAAGGAGGTGTTTTTCTGCATTCGTCCGGGACACGATGGATAACGTAAACAATGCATTGACGCAAATTCGTTTTAACCAGTACAAACATTGTTGCACCACCGACCTTTAAGCGGTGGAGATGCGGTCCCACGGATCTTCTAGCGGATCCAAGCTGATCCGCTAGAAGAACCACTGGCTCTGCATTTCACCTGACCATAAAGCAGTATATAATGACAGTCGAAACGCAACCCGGAACTCAGCACTACCTATGAGGAATAAAAACAAAATCAGCACCATCAGCACTACCTATGAACAATAAAATCAGTATCATCAGCACCACCAGAGCTTCGCCCCAATCAACATCATTCACCACGTGGAGATGCGGTCATTTCTTATCAGTCGAATTCCGTGAGAAGGCCGTTATGAAAAACCGTCACGAAGAAACGTTACGAAGGAGTGGCGTGGAGTACCGTCACGCCGATTTCCCCGCTTACTTTAAAGGGGAAAAGGACGTCACGTGATCACGCCAGGTGGCCTCAAGTCAGGTAAAGCAAATTTGCCCGCTAAATTCAGCGGCAAAACGGACGTCATCTGGTCACGGCGCGTGATGTGTAGACATGCTGTCAATTTCCTCGCTACATTTTGCAAGAAAATCAGTGTCACCTGCCATGACGACGTCACATGACCTCAACTCACGCGACTTTGATTTTTCCTAGGTGGTTCTGCGAGGTTGTAGTTTGCGCTCAAAACATTCTGTGCTGATAATGCAATTGATAGAGCGCTCTAATGGAAATGGAGAGGTTCCTTGTTCGATACCAGAACCAAGCGGATTTTTTCGGTCGCGCAGCAGTCACCTATCTGTGTTTGTATAATTTTGTTTGTCCTTTGTCCCGTTTGTTCCGCTCTCCAGGGAATATTTTCTTCATACTGTGCTCTCCGCTTTTTGTCAGCATGATCAAGCTGGTCATTTTTAATTTTAAATAATTAGCTCATAAAAAGCCACAATGTTATAATCTTTGTTGTGTATGCGTACATTCAAGTCACAAAATAACATCGGATGCTAGATCGTGAATAAAGCTATAATTAAAAATAAAGAAAAGACGATGCGTTGTTCACACATTCTTGATAAAAAACCAGAGACGATAGATGAAGAAAAGGACAAACACAATACCTCTCAAATTAAGATGTATTGTGTTCTTCTCTTTCTTCGTCCGTCCTGTGCGTTTTTTTTAACGTGTAATATCAACCAGTTTGCTTGTTTACTTACTCTTCCTTCAAACGTTAAAAACAGTAGCCGCACAACATTTGCATCCATGCTTCAATTTGCTGTATTCAAACTCTACCCTTCAAGCACCGCCATTTCATCTTTTTCGAGTTTTGTTTTCCTTTTTGTTTTGAAGAGATGCAATTATACTTTGTTTCACCGTAACTTGGTAAAGATCTTACCCTATGGTCCCCTTGATTCAATCGGGGACGCGGAGGCGAGGCTCATGTGACAACCCTTCCCAAAAGTACAGCGGCGAGAGGAAAAGGAGAAGCTCCCTTCTTACCCGGACCCTTTTTGGTGTGTCCCAGGCGTCACTTTTGTCCACCTCGGAAATTAGCATGTCACTCAAACTTCGTAAAAAAGCTGATTTGCTCTCTTTACCGCCCTCGGATTCGACAGCACTGCGAGCAAGTGTGTCTCCCTCCGACACGCTGATCGGCTCACTAGCTTCCGTGCGCTCTTAGAAAAAAGTGTCCACATATTCCTCCATAAAGGGAGGAACGATCTTGAAACCTATGTTCCTTCAGAAAAAGGGAAACTTTCCTCCCTGAAAGCAGGGGAACAAGATTGCTCCGTCGTCTGCATTTTAAAATAGCAGCTCCGTATCGAGCGAATCGAGCTCAATAAGGTTTAACGAGGACGCTACGTCTATTGCCGGTATCTACACAGGATGATGTCGCAGCTGAACTAAAAACGGTTGGCATAGTTTTCGGAGAGTCAAATACCTCGGGCTACTGCGGGTATCCCAGTGCCTGCAAGTGGCTATCGCAAGAAAACCACAGCACCTATCTGAACAAGACACTCCTTTCGTGGCGAGAGGAGCCTGCAAATAAATATACATACCACAAGCTTTCCGCGAACTGTATTTATTGCTGAAACCAGCTTCCCGCGCAGGCCACGAAAATTGTGCTTCCAACGCAGTTACTTGTCTTCTACCTCCTAATACTGCGATGTTAAACGGATACAACCGCAACTCGGCCACTTCGTGCACTTCATGTCTTACTTTTGCTATCCCTCGAAAAACATATCCTTCAACACCGCATGTCACGGAGGAGCGGTAAACCATTCGCGAAACCAATAGCCGCCCTTAAAACAACTAACTCAAAGCAACCTGTTTGGTGTCAGAAAACATCGCGAAGCTTGAGAAACAAGTTAAATCGCTCGCCCCCAGATGGCAGGTTCAAGCAGAGTAGTTTCAAGTTGCTACGCTAGGTGGCGCTAGCTGCCAACCAAATTCACAGGGCCAAAAAATATTTCTTGCTTGCTCTTGCAGCCTTCGCGCTTCGAGCATCTTCATGATACACACCATTATACACACATGTCATACACTTCGCGTAGCACAACATGCGATATCATCAGCGGAACATATAAAAGCAAGACCATACACAGGACGTACAGACATGAACATGTTTATATGTCCGTAGCCTGCGCTTCCGCATTTTATACTCGTCGCTTTGAGGGTACAGATTACTTTGATAATCACCTAAGAAATAAATAATGTTTCCAGTATGTTGAAATGTTTCTCTGTAACATCATTCCTGATGAGGTGTTTGCAACGGCACAAGGAATGAATCTTTTAATAAAAAGTAAACATCCATGTCGTCATTATTTGCGACAGCCGATAAAACAACTCGCTCCACATGGTGATCTTAGCAGCAATATGTTCGCTGCCCCGCAAAGCACTTCGTAGAGTGGCGCAAGGGACACCAAATCTTCTACATAATTTTTTTTTTTTTGCTTTACCCTTTTTTGCGTATGGCTGCAATAGTTCCCTTGAATTAACCCCGTCACTTTAAAGCATGGATTGAGCACGCGTTTGATGGGCCCACCCTCCGCAGCGTACGGTCAACTTAAATTTACTAATCACTCAGCTGGAAGCGATGCTTCACGGCCGGATAAGTCGTTTTTTGGCCAATATGAACGCGGTCAAAGACACAATTTTCTACGGGTGTTGCGCACGGCCAGCTACGCCGCGGGGAGTTCGAAGCCAAGCTTCTCGGCCGCAACGAAACTGTCGACAAAAACACAAAGCAAATGTATCTAGCTTCACATCGGTCTTTTTGTTTGATTTTGGTAAGTCATAATATACTAAACTGTAAATATACACGCTTTCAGTACTATGTCAAGCCTGTTCAACCTTTGCCCGAGAGCGCAACCGCTCTCGTGGAGGGGACAACAGGACATAGCAGACAGTTACGTTGGCCCGTATTGCTCGTACAATGGACCTTTTCCGAGAAGCGTTCTGCGCACGCGCGAGCGCCCAATGCCAAGCGGCGGAAGTTGGCACCAAAAATCGAGGAAATTCGGAAGGAGGCTGCAGATCAGCGAGTAGCAAACGTAATTGCAGCATACATATAATTGTGTTACGCAAAAAAGAAAGCGGACGGAAAGAATAACACGACGTTTAAGTGGACGCCACGGATGCCCCACTTGGACGGCGCGTTGGGCACGCCCCGCTGCTCAGAGAACGAAGAAACTGGTAGCGTAGCTCCCATTATCGATTGGTAGCGCAGGTAGGTCCCTTCCTCGATTTTTAGTTCGTGCAGCCACCGCCTGGTGCCGTCGGTATGTGAAAAAGGTCCATTGGAGGTACGACTCACACCTGTGTTCCAACATGAATACCCACAGGTCGATTTCACCGTAATCGATCAAATCGTCTATTTAAACTCTTTAATGTAAAGTAGAATATCAACATGCGATGGTGTACGTCATATCGTCCTGCTGTTACACCAGTGGTACGGGAAAGACACGATGACATCGGTGGCAATCCCATCTTCGTTAACAACGACAGCACTACCATGGTGATGTTGGTGACACGCGGAGTTACAAAACCACAGCGATCGTCGGTTGATACTTGAAACAGGAAACAGAACGGAACGTAGTAGCACAAAATACGCAAAAAACCATGACAGAAACAAAAATTGCTTATCTTGGACGCATAGTTAACATAACTTAGTTGCCAAGTCATTGCGCAATTGGGAAATGGTTGGGAAGTTGGGAGCTGCGATAAAAGCAAATGCGAGCGCTTCGAATTGCGAAGACGGCCATCATAACCTAGTGTATAGAGCACAGCTGGCACTACACCCGAACCTCGCTGTATCTAAAGGCTTCATTTGCTCATTTGATAAACTTAGCGCAAAAACGTCAATACAACCAAGATGCTCTGCGTGTTTAGACCTTGAAACTGAAATACAGGCGGCCTTCGCTGCCGCTGAGGTTGAATCAGGACAACATCGTTTACTGAGCAACCAACGCGTGCGACGTGCCCGAAAAAATTGAAATCTAAAGATGATGAGGCGGGAGAAGTAAATATTTCTCCCGTCTGCCTGGAGAAGGACAATAACGTCTATACAGTCAAACCCGTTTAAAACGAACAGCAGGAAACGCTACGATCAGTTCGATATAGCAAGTAGTTCGATATAGCAAACAACATTTACAGCGAACTTCCACGATGAGTTCGTTGTAAGGCGAGAGCTTCTCTTTCTTTCACATCTCTTCACTTCTGCCTTGTAACTACGCGCTAAAAAGACTTTTTTTTTATGCGTGCAGAGTTTTTCTTTTTTTTTTAGCTGATTTTTTTGTTTTAAATCGCTTCTCTTCGTGGACAAATGCTATGGGATGAAAAGTTTTTTTTTCTCTGCCTGCTTGCAGAATGTTTTTTTTTTTTAGCTTTCTCACCCTTCTGAATCGCTTCTGTTCGCTCAAATTTGTTCGCAACTTGAACTTTTGGAATTTTCTTTCTTTCCTCCTTTTTTATTGCGGGAAGGGACAGGCTAGAAGACGATTGTCTGCGCGTTTTTGGAAGCCTTCCCGAGGGTAAAACGTTCGATATAGCCAATATGTTGTTCGTTATAAAACATACTTTTTACATCCATTTTTATTTAAATTTTCCGCAAGTTCGATATCGACAATAATTCGCTGTACGTGGGTTCGTTCTAAACGGGTTTCACTGTAGTCGGTGACAGGTTAAGAACGAAGTGGAAGCTCCTCCCACCCCTTTCCACTTCAGCGGTGCGAACAGTGGAGAGGAGGCGACCTCCTCTCCACTGTTCGCTCCGCTGAAGCGGAAAGGGGTGGGAGGAGCTTCCACTTCGTTCTTGACCTGTCACCGGCTATAGTTCCTCAATTTTTATGTCCCCTGGGGGGCGCGTCAGTAGAAGTGAGGAAAACGCGCCGCTGCTACCTTTTAAAACGCAGCTCTTAGGCGCCCGTTTCCGGCATCAGCGGCGTCGCCGTCGGCGTCGGCGTAACCGTGAGGTCATGTGACCCCCCCCCCCTGAGGTCACGTGACCTCACGGGGGCCACGGGGGGTGAAGGAGGAGGGGGCAGGAGGAGGAGGAGGAGGAGGACGAGGAGGAAGGAGGGGAGGAGGAGTAGCAGGCAGGATTACGAGGTGAGGAGGAGGCACGAGGGGTATACCCTCCCCTCAGTACCCTACCATCCTCCTCCTTGAGAGCTGCGCTCTAATTCGGCGTTACAGGGAGTTGTAAACAGCTTTCATTTTTTTTCCTTCATTTTTTTCTTAGAATGTAGCTTCCGCTGCTTGCCAAGTTACGGTGAGATGGAGTGTAGCGAGCGCTTCCCGGACGCGGCGCACGATATGGAGCAGTCTAATGGGGCACTTTCAGGTACGTTCTTAGAACGCAAGGAGGGTTCGTCCAACGTCAATTGATCTCCGTCGTGAATCACGGCTGTTCAATTATACCGAAGGAACGGCTTTCTGTGAGTCTGGCCGGCAGCCACAGTGTTGCCAGTCCCGCGCTCCTAGGCGGCATTCTGGCTCATGTTAATTATTTATCCAGAAACCAAATTCGGGAGGAGGGAAGCATCTGCGCATGCGCAGTACTGACTGCAGCGCCATTGCAGTTGCGTGACGTGAGTGAGTTGAGTTAGTCTATATGTTGTTGCCGGTTAAAAAAAAAAGCAAGACAAGCCCTATTCATAATAATTTCTGATTTACATGATTAGTAGATTCTTCCTCACCACTCGCCTCCTTTTCGGCATTCGTTCCGCTAAAGTGTAAAGAGCGGGGGCTTTTGGGATGGAGCTTCTCCAGCTTCCCTTAACCTGCAACAAACTATAATATATCTTTTTTTAATTGTTCAACCTCAAAACAAAATTAATTCATGTTTCGTATTTAACAGCGTACACGCATTAGATAGGTATATGTAGGGTGGTTCCTCTAAGTAAGAAAATAATTAAAACAAAATAACACTGGAAATGGGTAAATTATTCCTTCGAAATAACGTTAGAAACCGTGGTGATCATTAAATAGAAAGTGTAAAGTGACAACTGGCAATTTAATCATATGAAATTCAAAATTCGTTTCAGCTGGCACATTCCAATTAGAAATTTAGTGACCGTCGTCAAAATGCGCCTTAGCATTTGTGAAATTTCAGACAACCAGATTCTGCTCCGGGCTGCTATCTTGCAAACTGAAGCGAATTCAAACAAACACAGGTAACACATGTCAATTTTGGAGTTCACAATGTACGTATGCCGGAAAATTCTTCAAGCTAATTGATAACAGCCCTGACATGCAGGTTTTGGTGTTCCGACGTCAACAATGTTTACATTTGTTGTTTGGAGGTTTACACAACGGGACGTTAGTCCGCCATGAAATGACGTGGGTTGTCGATGAAAACTTTGACCACTTGAGTTTGGCTGCTAACCGTTAATCATAAGCGTGCATCACTCACGCCACTTTTTTTCTCTCGAGATATTGAACATTTGGACGTGTATCTAAATGACAGTTCGCACCAAAATCTTGGGGGAAAAAATGCCGTTCTATCGACGTTAGCAACGCCTTTTCACCAAATATTGCCTTTACACGTATCTGGGTGGTGGCAGCATATTATATAAACATGCATCCAGAATGCTGGAATGCATGTTATTCCTATTTCATTACAATACAACAAACAGTCACTTTCTCTTAGGTCATGGACCGCTCGAGCTCAGCACCAAGCGCGATCCGTTTTATACGCCTAGACATATTATATACAGAGCACTATAAAAAACAGGGGTATCACCTTACACCCTTTTGTCCCATATAATACATTCCAAACCTTGAGCTCGACATACAGCACCCTATGGTCGACCAGACGGCCCTAAATTTTACGAGGGGCTTGAGAACGGTGCTATATAACTTTTTAAATAACAAAAATACGTATCAAATATCACAGAAAGAAAACACCGAGGTTTTGCAGTGGGGCCAAGAAAACCTAGATCATTATTTTTTGTAGTCAGTAGCACGTACATTAGCTATTTTAATAAGTTGTACCACACGGCTATCAAGCTTCTGGTAAAAGTTAGTACGGTCAGATCGACGTCAGTGCGCTGTACGTCCAAAAGAAGTTTTGGGGTGTATTATTATATGAGACGAAGGGTGTAAGATTACACCCTTTTTCTGACAGTGAGGAAAGCACATACTATCGTATCATAAAGCGTATCGTTTTCGACTTGATCTGGCGAGTTGCTCTCCGAGATGTTATAAACCGGGAATCGAATACGTCTTATGACATGCACAGAAATAGTGGGGGCTCTGCGGCGTAAATATGGTGTATGTTCGTACAGAAAAAAAAAGTGTTGTTGAGAGGAGCACATCGGTGTCTGTAGATGTTTTGGATGGGTCGTTTATTGAATAGAGTGTTACTAACAGGCGCATAGCGTTTCGCTGCGCACTCGCGGTGGAATTATATATACAGTGCGCAAACACGTTCATTGATGCGCCTCGATGACTATGTAAAACATTTAATGAAGCCCCTTTCGGTAAATAGCAATACAAACTCAATACACTATTTTTTTTGTTTTTATGAAACAAATAAAGTACACTTGAACTATACTTTCAGAATACGTGAAAAATCTTAAGTACATATTTGATGCACTTTTAATGTACATGGTACTTTGGCAGCGCGATCCTCTAAAATATAAAGCCTTTTGGCGGACCGCCCCACTAACGTATACGAGGGTGGGGTGTGCTACCACACGGCGGCACGGAGCACCTGGAGCGGAAGCTCGCGCTGCAGAATACAGCGATCCTGGGTTCTATAAGGATAAGCATCGGCGTGCGGTCGTGCACCCCTACTGCGTGATGCACCTTAAAGACTTCAGGCTAGCTTTTGTACTGCGCTGGCTAAATTTGTCATCTACAGCGAATAAGAATGTTACCATATTCTGGCGGATTCAACTCTCGCTGTCGAAACATCTATAGGCTTCGTTTCACCTTGAGTGCAGATGCAGCCGACGCTGCTAGCTGGTGGGACCAATCAGACAGTGACAAAAACGCACCATGTTCGTCATGTTTATGGTACGTGTTCTATCATCGCTCAACCAATCATAAACGGAAAAGGCCTAGCGACATGCGCTTTTGATGCTGATTGATTGGCCACATTACTTCGCACCGTCGGCTACCTCTGGACGCAAACTGAAACGAAGTATAACGACTCATTCGCTTTGCCACCGTGAGGTTCAGCAGCTTGCGCTCGCAAGGTTCTTTTCTCAGTGCAACCACCTTTTGCGCAACGTATAATAGTGATGGGGATATTCAAGTATTTTTTGTAAACAAACGTTATGCGATGTTTAGCGAACATCCAGTGTTTCGCAAAGCTACCTTTTGCAAGGGGTGACATTTGATTCGTTTCAGACTTCCATCGTTCGCGGCTACCGATAAAACTAACGACACGGCGAGGCGCTTTGATCGCAGGGACAAAAATTAATTATGAAGCCCATATATGAGGCGACAGAACATGCGGGTTGCTTTACTTCTGGTCGTCCTCCCGTGAAACCTTTAATTTGAAAATGTATTTTCTGCGTGTTGGTCCTGTCTTTCAAAGCCCTTCAATCGTCTTTTAAGTGTTTTCAGGATCCGTAGGTTCGAGTGGAAAAATATGACGGATAAAGTGGACATGCCAAAGTGCCCCGGATATGAGAGAGGGACGCACGACAGCGTCCTCCATAAAAATAGTCGTTGTTGCATCGCGAATCCATTCTTAGAGTAGCCGTAATGTTTTTTTGTTTTGTTTTTTCCAACAGCAGGGATATGCGAAAGCTTGCTGCATGAAGGTAATTAGATAAATGGAGCGGATATTATGACGTACTTCTAAGGTACCTTATATCTCGGGCGTCCCTTTAAATGAACCGTGTATCAATATTGGGTTTGTATACTATTCACTTCATGGCAAGCACGCTGTCACAGCTATGACTCGTGCAAGTATGGTCGCACGACAAGTCCACTCCATCAGGGGCCGCTTTGTCGCTTTGGAATTTCAATGTCGGAGACATTGAAATCCCAAAGCGACAAAGCCCAAGGGTTGTCTTAAATCATGCCTAGTAGTTCGTTCAGTTCTTTCTTCGAGAAGTTTTCTTATGCTGTAACGTGGAAAACAATGTTGACGTAGTGGCAGGGCTTACCATTGGATTGTTATGTTTGAATTCGACTCATGGATTGAACACAAGCACCGCGTGTGCACTCGACTTGGGATAGACAACATCCAATTCCTTGGCAGACTTTCGGGTCGGGAGTATATTTTGATACTGAAAGTGTTTTGTCAACCGAATTCCATAAAATAAAGATCCGACACCTTATTTCGTGTTTTAGCGCTACACAAAATTTAAAGTCAGATAATAAAGAATATAGGCCCATAGGGCGCATTTAAAACGAACATAAGGAGTACGATCCCCACGGAAATCAAAACCGCGACCAAGTTTATTTTTGGATGAAGCTAAGCGGCGCTGGTGTTTGGTGAGCAACTTTTGAAAGAACAGGTGCTCAAGGAACAGCCGCGCACCCAAGTGTGGGGTTTGCGGTCAACAGATTCCATTCTCGCGGGTCTTGGTCAACATGATCAAGCTTCTTTTTAACTTCAATCACTGCGACAACTAGCCAAACTCAAGAAACGTCCGGAACACGGCACGTGCTCTGTGAATTTCCAAACTTAGCGCGGGGCCATAATGAATATTGGCGCCATATACTACTGACCAGATTACGTGACCTTCTTGTTTTGGCTTCTTGTTGAGGGAGTAAACGCTTCTTGTTTTGTCTCCAGCAAAACTTTCCCACCAGCCAAAAATCGCGGTGACGTTAACAGCTGCATTTCAAAATGATGCAGATAATCTATGTGGTTCTTTTGGCTGACAACAGGAATAGTGGGGTTTATCTTGATAACGCAACAGGAATGACGTAACATTACAGGATGAGATATTTGTTTACACATTTCAACATATGTTGTTTTGCAGAAGCAATATTATTTGTGAGGTTATAGCACCTACACGAACTTCACCACATAAGGAGGTTGTTGGTCGCGAGTGAATACAACAGTACATCAAAGTGCGTTATCCCTCGTAAATAGTCACAAAACGTAATGGCACCAAATTATACAAAAACTAGTTGAATAACGAAAAAAATAGCTAGATTTTCTTTTTATTTGAAAATTATCTGTTAATAAAAGTAGTTAAGGGACAATAATTATTTATTGTGTGCTCTGTGCGTGGAACAAGGCGTGGAAAAGATAAAACACCCTTCTCATCAAATTCTGCTCAGCGTTTTCCCATCTCACAGTAATACAAGCAGCACTATCTTGTAGGATGCAGCAAAGGTTTGATATAATGGCAAGAAAATAAACTTTCATGCACGCAGCTGCAACCTCTGCTGGTTTTCATACCCTTTTCTTTGGACATCTTGTCTAGCCGTCCCAGCCGTGTTCAAGCTAACGTTTTTGAAATGTCGGAGCACGTTAATTTATCCTTTGAAAATGAGCAAGTAGTTTAGCATTTATTTCTTTAGTACCGCCGACAATGTTATGTTGGTCGTTATCTGTGCATTGTTCGCCATCACACGTCTTCTTCGTGACTGCTGGACAATAGTTTAATGTTGACAGTGGTTACAACAGCGGCCTGTGTCTAGCGCAGCTTCAGTACGAAACTTTGAAGTCGAGGTCCTCCAAGATATTACATTTTCTTTGCGTCTTTGTGAAACTTGACAGAGATGGCAACAACCCTATTTTTGTGTGACAAAAAAAAAGTTTTTGTAGAGTCACACAACTTTATTTCATAGCAAACAAAAAATATGTGCAGCCTAATGAGGATTGCATATTGCGAAATTTGCTTTTCTTTGCAAGGGCGAGTTGTTATTCGTGTATGTTCATGTTTTTCTTGGCATTCAATAACTGCCCCGAAGTTCAGCAATAAAAAATTAGCAGCTCGTGTACAGACTTCATTAAAACGAAGACTTGTCTAAACATAAAAACGTCGAGTTTCCAATCAAATACTGAAAAGTAGAACGTTCTAGTAACAAGTACCGAAAGTTACTCCAGCAGCGATTCATACCACACTTGGTGCCAAGTGGTTTCATAGCCCCTGACAGAGTGAAAATGGCAAAAAGGAGATCGATCTGTACGCCCCCCCTCCCTCCCCAGATAAGCTTCATACCCTCGACAGCGCTTCGGCGTGCAAAGCACGGCGGAAGGCATGGAGCGCGTACCGGAAGCCGGACCTTTAAAAGACGCGCTCGGCCGTTATAACCATATCAGTTACTATAGACGTTTGAAGGTATGGCAGCTGAGCGCCGCCATCTTGATGCTGGGGTGGGTAGATCGTTTGATAGTGAACCATTGCTGATGCGTACCAGCGGCTTCAGCAATGCTCGACAATCAAAAGATCTACCCACACTAGCAGCAAGACGGCGGCGCCCAGAAGCCGTATTTGCAAACGTCTATATAGCTTGTGAAGTCAAGTTCGCGGAATTTAGTAACACGGCGGATCTTTACTCTTCCTGGCGGTCTCCCCATTTCTCAAAAATACAATTCGCTCTCCGACCTCCTTTGCAGCAATTCACTTCGGTATTCATAACGCAAAAGTGTTTCGCAAACAAAAACAAAAAAAAAAAGAACCGAAATAAAAGTTTGGGGGACATGTATACTCCGGACTCTTTAAACAAGTTTCTCGTCGTCTATGTGGCATCACGATCAATCACACCAGAGGTATACGAAATTGAAAATTGATTTTGTGTGACAACGTGTTTCTTAAAGACTTTGTTATTATTTTTATATCTTACCGAACTACGAGCCACCATTATTATCTTTTCGTGAACTCATGAAAGGGAATAGTGAACATATTCAGAATTAATGAACGATGCGATTGAATGAGAAGGAAGGCTAAGAGGCCGCCGAAAGACAAACATTTAAAACGCCGGGATCGAAACTCCCGGTAACAACTCCGCAAAGGTAAAATAATAAAAATTTAAAAACACTACTATTGTGATTATTACTTATCTCTTTCTTATTAATTAATACAAAATAAAAAGAAGTAGAAATATATATTGGCGGAACAAGAAACACAATCATATTAATAAAAACAATGTCTCGTGATGAAGAATTTTTGGAGCGCAGCTCTAACGCGCCCGGTTCCCGGGTCGAGCGGCGTCAGCGTCGGCGTTACCGCGCGTTTCATTATGGGGCGTCTCCCAAAATGACGTCACACGTGACGTCACGTGTGACGTCACGGGGGTAAAATTGGGTCACGAGGGTACCCATGTGACGTCACACCTGACGTCACGTGGGTAAAATTTTCGCGCTAAATTTGGCGGAAAAATTGTCCTCTAAATTTAGCGGGAAACGTTTTCCGCCATACTTAGCGGGAACATTTTCTGCCAAATATAGCTGAAAATTTTTCCGCCAACTATAGCGGGAACATTTTACCCTCGGGACGTCACAAGTGACGTCACGTGAGGTCACGCTATATTTGGCAGAAATGTTTCTGCTAAATTTAGTGGAGAAATCGACCTCACCCCCAATTTAAATTTTCCGCTAAAGTTGGCGGTAAGATTTTCCCGCAAATTTAGAGGGGAATGGTCGCTTAATTTAGCGGGAAATTTCGCCGAAATTATTCCGCTAAATGGGAAGGGAGCAGGAGAAGAGGAGGGGAGGGTACGGAGGGGGAGCATGGACATACCCTCCACTCTGTACCCTCCTCCTCCTCCTCAAGAGCTGCGCTCTAATTCGGCATTACAGAGAATTGTAAACGTCTTTCATTTGTTTGTTCCTTCCTTGTAGACCTCTCGGTGGCGGTCTATATTATCGTCCTCCCAAGTAAAAGACTGCACAAAAAACACATCCAGAAAACGCTCAAAGAGGTTTTTTTGTACTTTTTTATTTGCACCGGAATTAACTTCCATCCACTAAACGAACGCAGATCGATCACGTGAATCTCTTTCAATGAAGACGACGGTCACAGCGGGTCTGGCACAATCCTCCCAACTTGTTCCGGCCGCTGGACTATGGAACTGTTGCTTCCAGTTTTAACATTGCCCACGGAAGTGGCGACCTTCTGACTATCATTGCTTTCTTCCGTCCGGCAACGCAGGAACAAGAGTTAGGCGCTCATCCGTTCGTAGTTTTGAAATCGCCCACCGCGCCTGATGGGATTCGGTTCCATATCCAAATGTCGTGAGACACTTCAACACTTGAAAAATATTTCACGAAAATGCCGCAGTTGTATTCAAGAAAATCCGATCGTTCACAATTATGTTTAATTGCATTTTTTTTTTTCATTTTCAAACGGGCTGTGTTGGGCTGGAGGTTGCGTATTGCCATTTGCTTTTGACACTTTCTAACATATACTTCTCTGACGTTCGCATCTTCTCGAGTCGTTTCAATCAAATCTCGGCAAATTCATCAGCGTTTGAACACTATGTCGCGCCATCTTTTATTGAAAATATATACCTTGGAGGCACGCAGCTGGCTTGATTACACTGCTTGAAGGGTTGCCCTGAAATAGAATATTTTGAATGACACCTTCGTGGGAGAAATGGAACTAGTCGTGGCTTCAGATATTGTTGAGTGAGAACATCACTCGCGTGAAACAGAACTCTGCCGGCAGAGTACGGGGACGCGCATCACATTTCAAATTCAACTCCATCGATGAATCGAAATATGCGAGGAGTTTGGATGTCATATTGCAGGCGGAAAATGACACAAAAGTACCTATATCAGTTGTTTGAAGACGCCGTTGTGCATAAATTATATTACTGCACGACAAACATGTCAATAAGAAACAATAAAAAACGTTTTTGTTAGAAATAAGTTCAAAGCCACAACCTCCTCCTTATGCCGATGCAAGAGGATGTCCGCGCTAGACCACTCGATCACAAAAGTGAAGCAATGAACCAAAACGTCTTCATGAAACTCTTTAGCAGATGCTGCCTTTGGGCTGTTTCTGCTAAAGCACTTGGTAATCTTGTTTGCAATATCTTTAAGATGCATCTGAAGACATTGTTTACCACTAGATTGGAAATGAGCGAATATGGTCCCTGTCAGTAAGTCCGGCCCAAATAATAATTGTTCAAAACTATGACCCATCTCACCGAGTAGTGTGTGCTACAAAACCATGGATCAGATAATTTACACAAATTTAATTGAATATCTTAGCCTAACGAACGTCCTTAGCCCGTCTCGTAACGGTTTCCGCACTGATTTTCCTTTAACGAGGCAGTTGGTTATATCATGACATTTCGCAATCGTTTGACCGTGGCAAACAAGTCGACGGCATTTTTTACTTCAACTAAAAAAGGATAACCGTTCGTCTTCATTAATGTCATACCATCCTCTTACGTAGAAAACCCATCTGGTGTCCCGCAAGGGATATTGTCGAAGGGAAAGTTAAACTATATGATTAAATGAAGATGATTGTATGTTGCACAAAGATATCACCTAGTGACACTGATAGTTCTGCTCTACAACATGATTTAGAGGAGAACGGTGTCTTTTGTGTCAAATAGTGCAGGCCTCTTAATCAATCAAACCGTTTTCATATGACGTTCTCAAGAAAATAACTAACATAATTTCTTCACCATGCACAATTGAAGGTACTTCAATCAAGCTTTACCCTGAGGCCAAATATTTGGGAGTCTTTTTTTCGTCTGATTTAGGATAGAATAAACATGTAGATTATAATTCAGCGAAAACGTACCAGCTCTTTGGGTTTCTTTAAGCGCAATTTTAAGCTAGCGCCTCCCCTACTTCTTTGAAAGTTACTTTGCATTTTTTTCATGTGCGGTCTGTTCTAGATTATGCGAGTTCAATTTGGGTTCCTTTCAAACAAAAAATAAATAAAAAAATGAAAAGAAATTCAGAATCGCGGTTGACAATAATTATGATTTTAGAGCCAGCATGTCTGAAAATAAAGCATCACAAAGTTGACGTCCTCTTAATAAAAGATGACACATCTATAAATTTTAACCCATCTTTTGTAGCGTTCAAGGTTTCTCTTACAAATCTATAAATTTTAACACTTTTGTAGCGTCAAGTTTTCTGTCAATTTGTGAATTCTTCTCTTGCTACATGTTATTCAACATTATTAAAACGTCATAGCTGTTTATTTGTAGGACACTTAAGTAAATGAATGAATGAATGAGAGTACCTCGTCTGAAGCTCGTACATTACAAATTTGAAATCATAATTGATTGAGACACTTGTAAAAAAAAAAGTTCGTCGATCTAAATGAAAAAGAATGTTTTATGAAGTGTTCTTTATTATTCTTTTTTTGCCCACGATTTATCGACGTACTTGAACAAGTTACCATGTGAAATTGTGGAAATCACTACGCCGGAGCTGTTCTTTTAAAAGGTTATAAAGTGCGTGTCAATGTTTTTCCTGCCTTATTTTGTTTTCCCCATTGTGTTTTACTCGTCTACAATTTTTGTTTAGTGTAAGCATTGTATTTATCCGTATCTGTGCCCCCTCCCTTTACTGTACTGCCTTTCCAGGTGATCTAGTTATCGAAATAAATAAGTAAATAAACTATGCACATTAAAAGCTTAAAAAATGTGCGGTATTTTTTATTTTATTTTTTTGTGTGCGCCATTGATTTAGTTGGTGATAGGGGTAGGCGCGGATGCGGCGTGTTGTTGCTGTCATAGTCTGGAGATCTCGAAGTTCTTTTTTTGCGACGAAGGTGTGACGGTTAAAGCGCAACCACGCGGAGACTGTTTCGAGAGTCTCTTGAGCGTCAGCCGGGTCGCCGATAAGCTCTTTGCTGTTTCCCATAAACTCAAACGAGCTGACGCTACAAACACGAACGTATTCTCTTGAACGGCGCTTTCACTTCACGAGCGTGCATGCATCACCGCCTACAGGTCCTTCGAAGCGTCGAGCTCGCTGTCGTAGCTCCTCCTTTGCTCGCCGTTACGGTGACGTAAAGTACACATTTCTACGAACGCCTGGAGAACATTTATCTTTGTCACGTTTGCCTTTGTGGTCAATAAATATTTGTGCGTCACTGAATTCTCTCGTACGGTTGTCCCCGCCTTTCCTCTTTTAAGTGAAACGGTTTTAACTTTATACTACATGTATTGCGCATGGTCTGCTCTGGAATTTAGAATTTGCTCGTGCATTTAAGCACTCAATTCCTAACTAAATTCAGAATGATAGGCATTCACGGCAGATTAGGTGGCGCAGGCTGCCGCCTAATACGAACGGGATTAATTCTATCAGTTATCCACCCGTTCGGGTACCAGCCATCCATGTATCTAGCCATGTAGTGAACGGAAGCGCCTAAACAGGTAGCCGAGACCAACTTCACAACAGCCGCTTGGCGCGCTGACATTCAAGTGAGCCTCTGGGGCCTACTGGAGTGGCCACGTTTTACGCTAGTATATTACTCTGTCGCACGACTGAGGTAAAAAGAAACAAACCAATGCAAAGATAGTGTCTCGTTCTCATAACACCCAGGAGCACGTTCTTTTCGATCGGAGCGTCTGCTCTGACCTTGACGAACGCTGGCTTGAACACGGCACCAGAAATCTCTCCGCTTTAACGCTTTCATAAAACGGTATCGCCTCCGTTAAGGCACGAAACTAGGGTCATTGACGCAGCAGTGTTTAAGAAACACGCGTAGCGCAAGAGCCCAATTCTACAAGACGTGGCGCACCCAGAAATCGATATTAAAAGCAAGCATGTCTTCCATAGAAATGCATGGGAAACACTATAAGTGTAAAGCGCTGGGTGGATTTTCTAGACAAGTACCGCCAAGCTGGTGCATGCTGGGACGCACATGAGCCAAAAATGGCGGAGCGTCGCCGCCCATCCAGTCTGTCGCGGCGGTGAGGCGCCGCTTATGCTTTTTTCAGCCTTGGCTTCCTCTTTGCTAGCAGCGGTTTTTGGGGGTTCTCGACCGCACTCTTCAAAAAATGTTGAGTTTCAGCGAAGGATCCAGGGCTTTGCCGAAGTTTCAATTACCAACCGTGCAACAGGTTTTCACCAGAAACCTGCGAATAGATTCGCTTTCCATTTCACAACGATTGAACAAGTTTTAACTTTCGATTAACTTTGTGCTGCTTCAGATCGCAGTTTTTGTTCAGGAATTTTACTACTTCCTCGTAAGTCAAGTTCTTAAATTTGCAAATAGAGAAAAAAGTTGACAGAGGTCGCTTTTAGTGCCTCTTTCTGTCGAAATCCAGCAGGTTCGTACGCAAAAACTCACGCGATCGAGGAAAGAGACTGATAGCGCCGCCGCGCAATAACTCTCTCTATTCAATTAGCCTCTCGCACAATCGCGTCATTTACGACAAGACACGCTATCGCCAACGGAAAACTATAGCGGCATCAGAACAGTAAATGGTGCAGGACCCCGACTGTCACCCACAAAAGGTAGCGCATAAGCGCCTTTCACGCTTCCCCTAAAGCCCATCTTTCACAACTATTCCTTTAAAAGTAAGGCTGATAAAGCAAGTGTCAGCACATCCACTAAATCCAAATACCTTAAAGCACACTGGTCATAAACGCAACAGCTGCTGCTGTCAGTCGCAGCATACTTTGTGTGGTCGTTTCCGATCTCTTACTCGTACCACGAATCATCCGGAAAAAAAATCACCGATGTCGTCGTGTTTGTGCCAACTCTGCCGCTCAATGTACGTCACTGCGCATGTAGCACTTCAACTAATATCTCCTACTCACTTAATAAATAGGTGACTGGGCTGACCTATTGGACCCCACGCAATACGAAAACGAGTCTTTATGTCCCGTGTTACAAGCATCGAAAATCCGGCGCCTTTAGAAGTTGAACCCGCGTCTCGACGTGAAAAGCCCTTCAAATAGAAGGCATCTCGGGGTCGAGTTATTGGAGTGACTTTTCGCTCGTAAATAAGGGCGCAGCTGGTGGCTCGTTGGGTGTCGACGAGCGAAGGCGCGACGGGGAAAATTTATCTTCCGCGTCGGTCGAAGGCATGGTGTTCTCAAGCGTCTTCCGGCTGACTGTCAAGTGGGGGGGGGGGGGGGGTCCTCGGTGGGTCGTGAAAGAGACGCGTGCCGAATGGGGCCTTTTAGCGGTTAACCAGTACAAAGGCTCATTGTCACGGCACGTGTTTTCTTTGTGCGTCATTAATTAGAGTGGAGAAGCACTATTGCCACTGATTGATTGGCACAATTCCATCGGAGCGTTGGCTGCGGTATAGTATTGTAAGCTGATAATACAGCAGATGTCAATATATTTCTAGATTCAGGTAAAAATAAAAAGAAAGATAACTGCTTTGAGCTTGCACTGTCTGTCTGCGTTCTCCGAGGGCCGGGGGGGGGGGGGGCGACTGGGAAAGTGCCGTTTACTTTTTTTAATCTACTGCGTGCGTTTATACGGGTGCATCTAAATGCTCGAGCTAGCGAATAAGCGAACTGAAATAGGACAGCTGAGTAAAGCAAAGTGTGTGCGGATTGATTAAGGGCCGGGAAAAAAAAAACAAGTTAATTGCTCATAGGATTCAATGACGTTGCTGTCATACGATGCCAGGTAACAGATTATTCACCAATCAGCGTGAAAAGTTGTCCAATAAGGAAGATAGTTGCTTGGCTGGGCACTTAATAGATTAACCCTCCAATTCTTTGTTTGATGCTTGAATCGCGATTAATTTTTTTACCCGGTTAATCGGCAAAAGTTCAACTAACAAAAGGTAAAACTCTGATGCTTATACAACGCAGACGGGGACATGTACATATGTATGAATGTGAACATTAGGTGAAATTTCGACCTAAAGTGAACTGTAGAGGCGAGATTTTGTAACTCCAAACAATTTGAGAAGGGTGTACGTATTCCAGCCACGTCAATGCAGTGCGAGTGCCCGTTTTGTGCAGTAGAGACTGCCTTGCACAATTAAGGAAGTTAGCTTCGCCGGAGAATATAAACGAACTTAAAAATAAATAGTCAGAGTGCAGTCGAGCTGGTGTGAGCAGAACATGACGGTAAACCTTAGAGTCCGGTAGGAAGACGAAAAACGCGAAGGAGGGCAGAAAAACAACAAACAACGTAACACGATGCCTGTTCTTTTTATGCCTTCCTTCGCGTTTTTTTTTCTTATTTTCCTACCTTAGTCTCATGTTTACCATCATGTTCAACGATCGTCCGCTTTTGTGGCGGAACTATTAATTTGTGAGTGTGGGTACCTTTTTTTTGTCTTTTGACTGTTGAGGACAGTGGGTTGACTGTTCTCAACTACACTTCAAGGTTGATTTAAATTCCGAAATCGTACATTGCGCCAGTTATCACATATATTCAACAAAGGCAAAAACAAAAACTAATTTTATTCTTAAAAAAGACATTATACATGGGATGAGCGAAACCCATTAATCGATTAATTAATCGATTAAATGGTGGCGATTAAGAGGGGGACAATTTTCAATCGACGCCCAGTCTTAGCAGTTACAGGCGGTTCTCCGTCCAAGCGAAGGGGCACATAGGCAAACAGACAGCGCCTACCAAGTGTGAACATATAGAGAATTCTCTGGGTGGTTTTGGTGCGATCCAAAAGCGCACCATGCTCGTGCACTTTGTGGGTTGGATGACAGTGCGAGCTTGCACACCCAAATAAATACTATAAAAAAACGCTTCAAAACCGCTCTACATCTACAGAGGGAATTTCCATTTAGTGTCAACGCAGTTACGGTCACTGTAACTCTACCTCAGCATTACCGTAAACAAATCCTAGCACCTCCTGAAATTCGCCTTAAATTTAAGGAAGTACCACTGCAGAGTCGCTTTTGATTTGTTATAATATTATATGATGCCACGAAGCAGCTTCTACGACAGGCTCTGCTACGCAAAATTTGAATTAAATTTTAATTAGCATGCACAGTGCGTTTCCCTGAACTGTAATAAAATGTTATTTTGTACATACACGTTTTATGATCGCCGTCAAAATAATCCATGTTTTAAGCGCTTTCTGGCACTTTTCGTTAAGCAGCAAGTAAAGAAATGATTCACTAACAATGTCAAAGAGAAAGTGGCGGACAAGGCATTGGGTGACAAATCAACAACAAATCAATTAAGGGCACAGGGTAAGCCCTATACTTCCCATGAATTTTAGGCCATGTTGAGGAACATTTTCTTGGTAACTAATAGCGGTATACCCGCAATATATATGTCATCCTGTTCCCAATTATGTGCTCTTTCGAATAAACTAGACTTATTAAAACCAGTTTAAATTTTTTTTATATCAGATGTTTTTCTCTAGCACTGAAATACTGGCTCTCTTTGTGTATTTAAAAATTTGTAGCACAAGAACTGTTAGGTTCAATTTCTTATTTTTAGTTCAGTACTTATCAACTCCAATATAGGCGGCAGAAAAAAAAATGAACCCTGTCCTGTAAGGTTTACGAAATAATGGTAAATATGTAATAAAAACAACAACATTGTTTTGAGATATTTGAGTTTAAAGTGAAAAGCCAGGTGAATAACAATATTTGTGGGCACACGCAATCACAGTTATTTCTTCAATAGCCACAGCTTGGTAGTCACTGTCATAGTCATTTTTCCGCTTTTTGGCCTGTCACCTTGCTTGCCGGGCCTCTTTTGTGAGCTGTCGTGCTGCTCGGTCGGCAAAGTTTATTCGAGTGCGGTGAACGTCCCTCAGCCACTTGATGGTGTTGCCCTCAGGGTTCAATCCACAGGACTTCAAAAAGCTGGCTCGTGCAAGGCTACCATAACTGAATGAAATAAAAGCATCCAATGTTGCCATCCTTAGAGCTTGTCGCCCAACAAAAACATTCTTTGGCGCGAGTTCCCAAACAACGTGGTTAAACGACTCATTCGCGTTTCGGGTTCGCCCATGAAGGCATTTCTCCAGGTGTTCAGCCTGCGAACGCTGCCAATACACGGGTTTGACTGCCTCCAGGACGGGTGCAGGCAAATTATCCTTGTGGACGAACGTCTTGTTCTCTGACAGACTCCTATTGAAGGCACACCATGGTATCGGGGCCCTTTGTGCAAAGTCCATGCCATGGGTCGTTTCCGTGGACAATAAGTGGAAATAGGTTGCCCAAACAGCCTTTTTGAATTTCTTCTAGTTTACTACGTTCCTTATGATGGCCAACCCAAAATATGTTTGCAGTTTGTCTATCACTCCATCAGTTAGTCGTTCTCGGCCAGAAATGTCCCCTCCATCAGACAGCTTTTCTGCTTTGTTTTCTTTTTTAGCCTTCGTAATGTCGCGCCCATCCTTTTCTGGATATGCTCTATGCGCACCAGCTTCGAGATTTCAATAGGATCGCCGTACGGCTTCTTTTTCCTTCACAGGCAAGAAGGCTTTATTGGCACCGTCCCCAAGATACTTGAGCTATCGCTCGCCATGAAGCTCCTTACTCCTGCAGAAAATGTTCAGTGCTCCTGTGACTTCCATTCCACCACTGGTGCCTTGGTAGTTGCCTCGGCACACCTATTGGTGCCGAGGGTCACTGAATACATCTTTGCTGTCGCATTTTGCACAGCGCTTTGACATCACTTCCACATCCAACACGTTCCCGGAGTCTACACTAGTCGCAGTAACTATACCATTGTTAGAAGTGCGACCACGCTTTTGCCAGCTTCCATCAAGGGCAACTGAGATGTTTTTGTCGCCATCATTCAGCTGCACAGCCTCTTCAGCAGCCCGTTTCATCGACTCCTTGGCAGCAGCCTCTGTGTGACTTAGGAGCTCTTTATTGTACTTCGCAAACTTCGTTGGCGGTTTAGAAAAAGTTTAGCATGGCACAGGGTACACTTCCTGCAGCTGCTCCTTTACAAATGCACCTCGAGGCGTAAATCAACGTAAGGTTGGCTTCATAAAAACCAAAACTCGTTTTTGTTTTAGTTTTTTTTTTTAGGTCTCAAATCGTTGTGACGCGCTGCATACTTCACAGTTCAAACCATAGGCGTAGACTATGGGGGGCAACGGGGCTCGTGCCCCCCTGGTGAGATCCAGGGGGGCAAAGCCCCTCCGGGCCCGGGGCTTGATCTTGTTCTTTTTTTTTTTTTGCTTGTGTTTGTTGTTAGTTTGTTTTTGATAATTTGTATTTTGTCTTAAATGTATAATACTTCACCCATGTTTGTGCACCACACAATAGAACGCTAAGTTGTTTGTGGGCACTGGAAAATAAACCATTATTATTATTATTATTATTATTATTTCCGAGACGCTGTTTACGTGCCATGTAACGAGCTTCTAGTTGTAGGATGTAAACAAAATAACGCCCACGTTGCCTTTATTGACAAAATACGTGGGAAATGGAATCCCAGCGTGCTTGCGTTAGCTTCAATCTCCGGTTCTGGCAAAAACATAACGCGCAGCACCCCCCCCCCCCCCCCCCGGGAAACTTCTCACCCTGCCCCCTCCGGGAAAATGGAAAGTCTACGCCGCTGGTTCAAACTATAAACAGTGGCAACAAATACTCGCTGCGACGATATTTCGACGAGCTGAAGGCTTCCACTGCACAGTCTGCACACACAGCTCTGTGTAATTACGCCACATAAAACATCTATGTCCATTAGGACATACTCACTGTCACACCGTAGCACATCCTCTTCTTGAAAGGACAGAAAAACTGGAAAGCTTTGACGATGAGGAGCTGGCAGGTTCTGCGTTCGGGATCTTAATGCGTTGCCTGGATCCATTTGCTTTTGCGAGAGGAGTGTATTGGTTTCCATGCGATTGACGCTTGTTGAACAGTTTCTTTGCCCTGGGCATCCCAACTTATCAACATCGAACACACACGGGCACAAAGTATAATAACTACCCCTAGGAACCAACAGCGCTCAAACACTGATGCTTGAAAGCACACACGTGAAAAAAATAGGTGCACAGCGTTTTCGGATTGCCTTGGCTAAAATATGAAAGACGTTTACAATTCCCTGTAACGCCGAATTAGAGCGCAGCTCTTGAGGAGGAGGAGGGGAAGGTACGGAGAGGAGGCTATGCCCCTACTCCTCTCTTGCTCGCCTCCCACTTAGGGGAAAACTTTCCGCTAAATTCAGCGGGAAATCTTTCCGCTAAATGTAGCGGGGGAAATTTTTCCACTAAATTTAGCGGGGAAATTTTCCCGCTAAATTTAGCGGGGAAAATTACCCATAATGCACCGCGCGGTTACGCCGACGGTGACGCCGACGCCGCTCAAGCCGGAAACGAGCGCCTAAGACCTGCGCTCTCAAAAGAGCTGTGCAATATTTGCCAGACCATTTCTTAGATGTAGCTGATTCCAGACAAGCCTTTATATCTCGCGTTTAAATTTTTTTGTAGAAAAAATTAACAATAAACAAGGAGCGTATCCGAAAGGGGGGCGTTGTCACCCGCTACTTGCTTTCGGGAAGTCTGTTTTTTGGTCAGAAATAGGACTTTCTAAAAGAAATGTGACAATGAAATATGTGCAGAAATAAAATAAACTTCTCAAACTGCAAAAAAAAATATTTTTTTTAACCCTGTCTTTTAAGTGTAAAAACAAGGTGGATGTTGTTGTCTGCGGTAGTTTCCGCTCAAACTTTCGGAGACTTCCGGCATCGTGCTTCTGATGAGAGAATCGCGGTTCCTTCAAATGTAGGCGATTCTGAGCCCTCATATACTGCGTGTTAAGACAAAGAACTTATTTTTCTGTTCGCAGGCACAAAATTGCGCACATATGGCGTCTTTGTGATTCATCTTTAAAGGATGAACATGTGTAGGGCAATGAAGATGGCGTCATTTTTTCCTAATAATGTCATAGGCACAGAAAAGATAAATAAAGAAATACTGAAGACGCAGGCCAGTGCAGACAACGATTCGAGTGTTTAAGTGACATCCATTTAGTCAGTATTATTTCAGGTTGCAACATAACTGCTCTTATTCGAGCACTAAATTTACAAATTCCAGATACACATAAGAGCATTAGTTTTGTTTGTTTTGTCAAAAGCTGCCGCAAGGTCTATGTATAATAAAACAAATTGCAATACTTTTTATCTTATTTTACGAACTTCTTTACAGTAGTAGGTAGCCCTGGGTATTATTCATTTTAATATAGCAATACAGAAATTGGGTAAGAAGGCGTAGCTTTAAACGCTTCATTGTCTTCTTAAAAAAAACGATAATTGTTTTACTTACAAGTATTTTTAATATTGTAAATTTATTGGTGTCGTGCTTTATTTTAAATATGGGCCAGAGTCACTGGGTGTATACTTCTAAAATTAATGTTTTGTGGTATACAGAACAATATAAAAAGTGACGTACTTACTAAATGCTCGAAATCCTTTATATTACTCATATTGGCCGGGGAGTAAAGATTCTAAAAATTGTTAGCAGGTGTCATTTTTTAAAGTACTTTCTGTTTTGCCGGTGCTCGGTGATTACATATTTAACGTAAGCAAGTGACTGCCAACTTAAACCGTTTTCATGTTAAAGGGGTCATGAAACGATTTTCCTACTTCTTCCTCCTTAGCTTTAATCCTCAACTCAAATGCGAATTGTGAAATCACGTGGTCCTGACATTCTTCGGCACCGGTGCGATGACTCCTAGCTTCCACCGCGGTTTTTATGCACACCATTGAACTTGTCATTCGCCAGTGACGATAAGTTCCGTCAGGGCACTCATTGGCCACGAACGCGAATCCAAATATTCGTCGACGGATTGATTGTTGACGAGCGCCTACGTCCGAGTGACGCACTGCTCGTGTCCAATGCGTGAGCTGGGCTCGGCTGACGTCAGTTTGGCACCGCTGACGCGCTTTAGGAACCGCGGATGTATCATAGTGAAAAGGAGGGGAGCTTCCGATGGAAAGAAGGTACGAAATAGTCCGCTATATTTTCAAATGTTCGTACCGAAAAGCTGGCTTTTGACTTTCTACCCTCTTCCTTTTGGCCAACTAAACGATATGCGATTAGTAATGTCCCAATTTAAAATTTTTTATCCCAGCCCAAAATTCGTTTTATGGCCCCTTTAAAACTGAAAAGTCTGCGCATCCCATAATTCCGCTGTTTGCAGAAGACCAAGATGTCCATTCATAAAATAAATGTTTATTTTGTTCAATTTAATTCACTTCTTCCTTTTTCTGCAGCACTTTAGAAAGCAAAAAAAAACGAGAAGAAGCTAAAAAATACATGGCGATAGTCGGTGATAGGCTTAGAATTCAGCAGAACCTGGGTCTCCAGCGCGGAAGGAGCATAAATACGTTTTAGTGGGGAAGCTGGAAAGCTTAGTGCGCAAAGGATATATCACGTAGGGGGACATTTTGGAACCGCTCCGCTAAGTACTAATTTGTTTTGTTTTTTTAATGCTGACAAAATATATAACAAGGTTACGAGGTGGATTTATTCATATGTGCTTTGAGCCCCCTTAACTGCATAAACTAAACTTGTTGGTTTATTCTGACTGTTAAAAGATGACAACACTTATTAGGTTATAGTTATAGCATTCCTGCTACAATCACACCCTGCCTTCAAATATGGGCGTTGACTATAAGCGAAGACATGCAGCGTCTATCCCCCTTTCCCGGCTCAACTCTAAACCCAACTTATCCACCACCGCACTTTTGTTAAGTTTCACAGGCTCGTACGCTCGTTTGTGCCAAATAGAATGTCAAGCAGAATGGAAAATAATGTGTTTTCTTTTTGTATGTTCCACCAAGGATTTAGGCTTAGCAGGCAAGCCTCGCAGAGTTTTAATGAATCAGCTTAACGACCCGAACAAAGTTTCCAGCCAGCGAATAATAATTCATTAGGAACGTAAGGGACGCGCGTGTATGCGTATGTGCGTGAGATTGCGTTTTAAAGGCTTTCCAGAGGCATAAAGAGAAACAGTGTGCATGTGCAGGTACGTAATATAGAACAAAAATTGTTTGCGAGTTTTGGTGCAAAAAATTATGCTTTCTTATTTTTATGTTGCTGCAAATTTATCATCAGCAGAAAGTTAGAAAAAGCCGCCTTGCATTTTTTTAACCAAAAACAGTTGCTTCCTAAACATTCTGCAAGAAAGCTTATGCCGCAACTGTTTTCTGTTAGAAAAGGAAAGGCAGCTTTTTTAAACTTTTCGCTGATAATAAATTTGAGCTGAAAATAAAAGTTTAAAAGAAGCTACTTTATTGGTCAATGTTACAATGCATAAAATATTAAAAAAAAAGAAAATACAGACGTTGAATTTGTTGTTCAGGTGAAGGTCTCCGAAGAGCAGCTCGCAATTCTGAATGTACCCTCAATTAACAACCAGGTCGTCTTTTCCTTTTTGTAATTGTTTTGTAATGCAACAGTGGCTTAGTTTGTTGTTGCCATGTTTGTTTTGATCGATGATGTTTGTTCGTAATCGTAATATTGGATAGTTAGTGTGTGTTACATATATTTGAAAGTGTTATACATTCACAAATGTATGTACTATCAAACGCGTACCTGGTCACACGCCTGTGGGTTCGTTACTAAGTTATCAATGATGCCGTATTTTATTTTGTAATTTATTATTCGCGTAACTGACTCAATCAATCGAAAGACTTCTTTTTCTGTTATATTCACTGAACGGCATCTCAGACAAATCTGGTAAAACAACTTTCATGGCTCTGGTTTTTTTCTGTGACGCTCATTCTGCACGTGGCTAAGCTTTTTGTTTTTATGTACAGCTAAAGAATCTGTCCTTGGTTTATCGACCAGCTAATAATAATATTTAGGAAACTTGAGGAGTATATCTGCCTTTGTGACCTAAAATGAAAGGAAGAAGGTTCAAGGTACCCCAGCCTGCAATCATTTAATTCACTTTGAAGTGACAGCTTACGAAACGAGGAGAAGAAGGAAGCGCGATCACCAGAGGCTCGACAACCAGGATCGCGAGAACGGAGACGACATGTTCAGAACGACGTAGACCATACTGCAAATATTGTAAATACAAAACGTGATGTCGAGGAACGCACCTCTAGAACTTGTTTTAAAAAGTTTTGGTTTTTCTTCACAACTTGAGGGCTCAATGACTCGAGAGGAATATTGACAGCAGCGCAATATTGTCGACTTGAAGCACGTTCTGCCTTTTCTGCGGAGGCTTCAGCAGGCATAAGAGAACTCATATTTATAGTCCAATTCATATCACTACAGGGAGCATTCTTTCAATCATTGCAGCCTGTTTTTTATTTTTTTATTAAATTTAGTTTTTTGAAGTTTATATTGCTTCAAGTAGTTCCAAGCTAAACGTCAAACTTAATCTGGACCTAAACGACAAACAAAGAACTACGTTTTAGAGTGGATATAGTATGTGGTTTTGCTTTATATCGTGACATGAAAATGATAAATGAAGTGCGAGCAGAACAGTGTTGAACGTTGGGTATTCGTGATGGGCAAAAGCTATAATTCTTAAATTGTGACGGAGGAGGATTGAGTAATCTGTTTTGACAGAAACGCCTCTGAGCAATTTCTGCCAAGGTTATTCCTTTCTTGTAAAATATTAACAGTTGCCCGTGGACGTCTCAAATTGAGCTTATTTTTGTTTTATGTAGACATTTTTGTAGCAATATTTAAAACGACATTTTGTGTGAGGAAAGAGACAAAAATTCTCCCGAAATTGTGAAAAAAAGTTGGAATATGGAGGCTTTCATTAGAGTTCATTTTTACCTCCTACATAAACTTAGGCGAGCCAAAGCAGGAAAAATTACATTATTTCCGGGGGGTGTTGTAGGCCAACACACTGCATTTATAACCCCTTCAAAAACTAGAATTCATAAAATTCGTGGAAATGTTACTGCAGCTTTGCTTGAAGAACTTACTTTAATAGAAACCAGAAACAGAACAGCGTAATGATTAAAATCTCCCTTTTCACGGCGCTTTCTTTTTGTGTTCGTGTGTATGTTTGTTTTAGTGTGTGCAATGTGCTAGTCTCTATTATTTCTCAGCTTTTGCTTACGTAGTCACCGAACCGAACTTCTAGTCAAGTCTGCTGAAACAGCTTATATATAATCATGCCGATAAAAAAAAAACATAAGCCTACATTCAAAAACAGGCGTAGCGTCTAAAGTCTTGAGTAAATGTTTTCCTGCGCGGATGTGCATGTGCTAGATTTTATTTTTATGCATGTGGCTGCGTGATTGTATGAACCTACAGGAGCTTTTGCTTGTTAAAATGTTTGTTATAACGCTGCTTCGACGTTAATATTGTTCCTAAAATATATAAACAATATTTCATTGATTACCAAAAACACAAACCTTTTTACCGCTGTGTCACTTTACCTCAAAATGTCATCCATAAATGTAATCAAATAATCAAAACAATATTCTATATTGTTAACAGCTAATATGCTTTACCTTGTCGGTATAGCAAGTAAAAATCAGGCAAACTTTCATCCACGACGGTGGAACGTTCGCTAACCCCCATTACAATAGGTCCTAACATATCAGTGTAATTACGTGTGAGACAGACACTAACGTTCAATGAACTATTGTTTTAATATTCGAAGAAGCTATTACCACGTCTTTTGCTAATGCCTAGCGTGAGCATAACGAGGCCTGCCGAAACGTAGCGAACACGTAATGTGGTCCAAGCATCGTATTGCAGAAGTCATCAACGCGTCTGTCTGCCCTGGTGAATTTTGTTTTCGCCTCGTGGTCGACACTAAGCGCCGATATTAACGGTGTAAAAGGTTTTTCTACCGTACGAAGACTGATCTAAAAAGGTACACAGCACGTTAGGCTTTATTCGTTTGAATAGGAACTCCGTTCAAAAGATTGAAACACACACAAACACTGAAAAAGTGGATGTTCCCTTGGGTTCTACCGGGTAAAAATATTTGAGCGACAAAGACGCTTATGTCTTGAAGTGGGTTAATATGATGCTTTCGCTCAGTCCAACTAATTGCTCTCTAAATTTGGCATAGTGGTAAAAGATAGACGGGTACCCGTAACACCTCGCCGCGTAATGTCTGACAAAAAAGAAACGTACTAAGCCTAGACCATAACGCATTCTTCGTTAAAAAATAGGCATTGCATCCAAACAATGTAGAGGAAAGCGTCCATTTTACTCCAGCTCAATCTTTTTATCCTCGAAAGTAAAGGCCGCCAGAGTACTCAGTGATCTGGTGTACGTCCGCGAGAATACTCTCCGCAACACCGATGACGAAAACACTGTCTCCATACTTCACTACCACTTCTGCTTCGTGCAGCTTTGCTTCGTTCTTGGGGCTGAGGATGAGGTGACCACGTGGTGGCTACTTAGTGCGTACCACCTTAGTATCAATTAATGCTGTTGCACCGGCTACGGGTTAGGCAGCGATTTCTTTCGTATTTCTAAATGTAGAATTGATTAACTCTTTTGAAAGACCTGTAAATAGTCCGTTTACAAAAGAGTTTAACTAAGGATTGATAGAAAAAACACCTCGAAATTTTCGCGCATCGAATGCGGACGACGCCCTTGATGCGCAGCTCACAGAATTTTGTTTCCCAAGATATATTTTGTTCTAAGCATAAGGGACAGTGAGCTTATAGACATCTAAATTTTAGATTTTCTGATTTTTCCGTTTAATATTAGTTTGATACTTAAACCCGCTGGACTCTTGAGTCGCCATACTAAATTTCGCCGGTCAACACTTCGCTTTTAAGGAATAAAAATATTATTATTAATAAATGTATTGCAGGTTTTATCAAGTCATACTGTGCATTCCGTCTCACGAAAGTACTTTCCTGCTTACATATTGCTCAACTCTTGGGTATTGGGTATTAAGTCGCTTTTAAAACATTAATGCAATTTTTGACAACCCACTTCTTGCTTCACATTGCTTTTTTTTTTCACTAGGAAGAGACGTGGTTTCAGTTGCAAGTTTTGAACCTTCAAACGAGCATTGCACTGCGATTCCATCTACCGAACACTAAATAATACTGGTAAAAGCGAGCGAAATGAACATGAATACTTAAAATCGAAAGAATAAAACACGGAGCACAAGCACAGGACAACCACGTTCTATCATTTAGCAACGACGTTTATTTTGGGCACAAAATACACGTCGTTGCTAAATGATAGAACGTGGTTGTCCTGTGCTTGTCCTCCGTGTTTAATTAATTCGATTTTAAATAAGAACGCTACCTAGTTCTTCAAAATTTATATATATACGTATATATGGGCGGTTTCATTGGATTCAGGCAACTGGGGGCAGCCGTACTTTTTGTTTTGCTTCGAAATTTTTATATTTGGTGGCGCATGTTCCAAAAAAAAAAAACAATACTTTTTGTTTTAATATCCTGACATGTATAGTTTCTGAGAAAAAAAAATCTCAAAGAAGCGGGAAAGAACGACAAGGTTTTGACGATTGTCGTGTGTGGCGTATTTGAATCACTCTCAATCTCAAAGTATGCAAAGGAGAGCGTCTATATTTTTTGGTGTGATATATATGCAAGTAGGTAAGACGACATTATAACTACTATTTTTTATTCGTCACTCCAATCTTCGTAAAAATCCCCAAACGTGCCTCCGCGAACATCTGTGACCTAAATTACGGATTTTTGTTTTGAGTCGACTATGTTTACTATCGCTTTTAAAATAATACCACGTGTAGGCCCTTTCATTGCCTTCCGAAGTAAGCAAAGTTTGTGTTTTCATCATGTACGAGTACTTAGAAATAAATTAGGAAACGGAGAGGGTTTTGACTTTTCGTTCACTTTTCACCTCGCTGAATAAAAAAAACATTTTTAATTGTTTTTCTTTTTCTCGCGTCGCGTTCTCTTTGCACCCTTCTTTTATCCAGAATACATTCCGTTAGAGGCATTTGCCTTCGTTTTCAGTTTTAAGCCTCTAAATATCCTAAAGAAGAGCAAATGCCGATGGTGGGTTTTGACGATTTTCGTGTGTGGCGTATTTGATCCACTCTTAATCTCAAAGTATTCAACAGAGAGCTTCTATATTTTTTACTGTGATATATATGCATCTCGGTAAAACGATATTCTAACTACTATTTATTATTCGTTGATCCAATCCTTGTAAAAATTCCCAAACGTGCCTCCGCAAACAACTGTGACCTAAACTGCGGATTTTTTTTTAGTCAGCTATGTTTAGTTTTGTTTTTAAAATATTACTACGTGTAGAACCTTTCATTGCCTTCCACATTATGTAAAATTTGTGTCTTAATCACGTACAAGTACTGAGAAATAAATTATGAAAGAAAAAAGGTTTTTTCTTTTTGCCCAATTTTAGCACGCTGTAAAAAAAACTTTTTTTTCCGTTGTGTTTGCTTTTACACTTTTCTTTTAGCCAGCATACATTCCGTTAGAGGTATATGCATTCGTTTTGAGTTTTAAGCCTCTGAATATGCTAAAAAAATGCTGATGGTGTGTTATGGGTTATAGCTGTATATTTTATTCTTTATTAAAATAATCTAAGGGACGCTGAATAAATACTCGTATAAAAGACATTAATGTCGTTAGGCGTATAATAACAAGTGCAATTCCAAACGTCTAAACACTATAAAATCGCAACTGCCGAAAGTGAGTTTTCAGACAATTTCCGCCGGTGCCATGATTGCAGAGGCCTCAAGCCTAAACCCTATGCGCTACATAATCTATACTACGTTAGAAACATCAAAGTAAAATATTGTAAAACATTAGAGCAAAAAACACTTCCTATCGGAAACCTAGATTTTTGAATGCGAAATTTTATATTTTTAATGCGAAATTCATGTTGATAACAGAACAGAATCATTTTTAAGCACATTTAGAGGCTTAATACTCAAAACGAGTGCATATATCTCTAACGGAATGTATTCTGGGTAAAAAAATGGTGTAAAAAAACGCGACGCAAAACAAAAAAGAAAAACAAAATTAAAAATGTTTTCTTTTACACAGCGTGCTGAAATTGAACGAAAAGGGAAAACCTTCTCTGTTTCATAATTTATTTTTCAGTACTCGTACGAGATTAAGACAGAAACTTTACATAATGAGGAAGGCAATAAAGAATTCTACACGTGGCATCATTTTTAAAACAAAACTAAACATAGTCGACTAAAAAAAATCCGCAGTTTAGGTCACAGTTGTTCGCGGAGGCATGTTTGGGGATTTTTACAAAGATTGAATCGACGAATAACAAATAGTAGTTGGAATGTCGTTTTACGGACTTGCAAATATATCACAAAAAAATATAGAAGCTCTCTTCTGAATACTTGCAGATTGAGAGTGGTTCAAAAACGAACACACGAAAATCGTCAAAACCCACCGTCAACATTTGCTCTTTTTTAGCAAATTTAGAGGTTTAAAACTCAAAACCAAGGCAAATACCTCTAACGGAATGTAATCTGGCTAAAAAAAGTGTAAAGAAAACGCGACGGAAAAAAAATATTTTTTTATACAGTGTGCTGAAATTGAACGAAAAGTGAAAACTTTTTCTGCTTCATGATTTATTTCTCAGTACTCGTACAAGATAAAAACACAAACATTGCTTAATTTGCAAGGCAATGAAAGGTTCTACATGTGGTATTATTTGAAAAGCGATACTAAACATAGTCGACCCAAAAATAAAATCCGCAATTTAGGTCACAGTTGTTCGCGGAGGCATGTTTTGAGATATTTACAAAGATTGGAGCGACGAATAATAAACATTAGTTATAATGTCGTCATACCTACTTACATATGTATCACACTAAAAAAATATAGACGCTCTTTTTTTAATAACTTGAGATTGAGAGTGATTAAAAAACGCCAAACACGACAATCGTCAAAACCTCGTCGTTCTTTCTCGCTTTTTTAAATTTGTTTTCTCAAAAACTAAACATGTCAGGACATTAAAATAAAAAGGATTGTTCTTCTTGGAACATGCGCCACGAATTATAAAACTTTGAAGCAAAATAAAAAATACGACTGCCCCTCGTTGCCTGAATCCAAATGAAACCGCCCATATACTGTATATGCTGGTTAGCTTTAAGTGTACATGCATTGCCTTGAATATTTAAAGAAAACTCGCTAAATTCAAAGTTCACGTGAAGCCTGTTTCTCAAGCTTCAGACGTAGACAGTTTCCGAACTATCGACGACTATATGTTAAAAGTTTGCACATGCAGGTTTGTTGGCTACCGAGCTACAAAGCACAAACTCCACTGCGTACTTGGTGTGTTTTTGTCGTTGCTTCGTTTGCTTGAGTTTACACGCAAAAGCTACCCAAGTGAGATTGATGCAGGGTTGATTGAGCGTGCAGGCACATGACATATTGCCTAGGCTGTCAATTTGGGGGTTGTATATTTCTTAAAGACCTACCCATAACAGAAAGCCAAAGGTCAAAGCGCGGCTTCCGAGTTATTTTCTTGCCTAGCAAGAATGGATCACCGAGAAGGGTTCACCCCTCTCATGAAGGTGACTCGCTGACGTTCCTGCTGCCGAACAGCAAGAGCTCGACTTTCGAAAGAACACTTTTGTCTTCCGTGGTAGACGTTTCTTTTCAACGGCGGAAAAAAGGTTTCTGAAAGTAAGTTTGGACCAAAGCAAAAAAAAAAAAGAAGTATTCCGAACCGGGAAGTAGGGCTAAGTACACGTATCGTCACCATGTCTTCTAAAAGGGCCGAGTTTAAAAAGTCGAAACCTGAGATAAGTGTGTTGGACGCAACTACATCCCATCTGCTCACTAACGGCGCTAGGAAAGCAACGACTCAGTGAACAAAACTCAAGGACAATAGAAACAATTTTGAAGGTGTGCCGTCTTTGTACCATCCTAATTTCTAAGTATTCTGAACACAACTCTCAGGCGTAGCGATTTTTTTTTTTTTGGAGGGGGGGGGGTAAGTTGTCGAGATTAATATTGCAATAGTCATTAGAAGGATGAGAAGAACGAAGCGTGTCTTTCAGAAGCCGGGCCTTCAGCGCGCGCTTGTTGCTGTTCGCCCGGACTGCGCGTGCAAACTCAGAATCGCAAGGCGCCGAAGTGTCATCGAAGGTGGAAATCTCGCGTTGGAAGTGGACCAACTTAAGCTTTTCCCTGCCCGTTCTCAACTCGTCCGTGACCAACGAAACCTTTCCACTAGCTGACGGCAGTCATGGTTTGCATTTTAGAGGGGTCCTCCGATATTAGTTTCCAAGAGATGTTTCTTTTCCCTGTTAAAAGATTACAATTTCATTTTTTTTTTATTCTGGTCCCCAGGGAAGTCCTCCAAACTTGGCGATCAATCACTGCCCTGGGCATGTAAGCCCCCTGTCATCACTGTCATTTTTTTTGTTATTACAACAGGAAAAGAATAAGGAATAAATAAAAGCCTCCTTACAGTATGAAAAGATTAAAAAAAATGGGTTAATGACGTTAAATTTCATCGTTGCCTGGCGGCTACGAAGTCCTAAACTTTAAGGCTGGACAATTTTTTCTCCCACCTTTCGGTCATGAACCTTCATTCTGAGGGAATAACAGGTCTGCTCTCGGCGCGTGCTATGAGGACAGTATAAACCTTGAAAGACCGCGGACGCTGGACCTCTGAAACTCTGGACGTATAGCTTGTTTTACGACAAGACCTTGCTCTTCCCTCTACTTCTACTTTTTAGTTTGATTTTGTTTCCCGTTTATCGTATTTCCGTCGGTATATCTTTATTGATATATTTATTAGAGTTGCACATACAGCTTTTACCTTCATTCCTTGCAAAAGAGCTATACTTAGTGGCTGATTTCATTCTCTGTAATTTATTTTATTCACTTGAGGAAACAAAGAATGTGTACGGTGCAACAGTTTGGGACGGAACATCGCAAAAAAATTAAATCGTTTAATTTTTACTAATAAAAAGTTCAAGTGTAAATTTCGTTTTTTTTTAACCCCCCCGTCTCCCCCCCCCCCCCCCACACACACACACACGCCAAAAAAAAATCTTGAGAAAATCATTGGTGTTACTGGTATGTCTTCAGTAAATCTCGATATCAATATGAAGCTTTTCTTTCTAGCTGAAACACGCGCATCATAACCAACACATATGTCTATTCGCACAGAAAAGAAACTACCCTTGTGAGTGTTGAGCTTTAACCCGTCTTACTAAATAAGTGTATTAGACTCTATTTCTGTCTACGTCCTTTTCTCCGTGTACAAGTGTTGCTTTTTAGGTGTTTTAAGATGGGCTGAAGAGAATATTTGGGGTTTCTATAAATGCACAAAATAAAACGTGATTAAGAGTAGCGTAGAACTGGTGAGTATGTCTTAAGCATGATTCCAAATAGTCTGAAATTGACTAAGCATTGCCTGAACAGGTAACGCTGATTATGAGGGAAAGTAAATCCAACAAATGTATTCGTCTACGATGCGTGCCCTGTTGGACCTCGACGTAACCTGCTGAGCATTTAATAAATAAATGGGAATAAAACGCGCTCATCACCCTGAATTTGTTCGCAATGTTCTATGGTGACCTGCGCCAAAAATACAAAGTGAACACAACTACAACCTTTGAGCTGATAACGTGACAAAAAAAGAAACCTAGGCGGCGTACTATAAACCTAAATTGCCAAAAGAGAAATAGAGGCGCTCTTAACGTTTCTTTCAAATAGATCTAAGAAAGTGTGCACAGTGAAGTAGGTTGAATAGTTAAGAAAGCGTGTCTTGCAAAACCCTCACTAGGGACCCAACGTTGAAGCCCAGACCAGATAGATTTCTGTCTAATGTTCACGTTTAACTCTTTACATTACGGTGGCACTGTTTAACGTAAGATTGCATACACCAAGGACACGCAATAACGTACATCTTTTCCTCTATTATTTCCTTACTATTTCACCAGAACTCTCATACATCATCTTATGCGGCTGTTTAAACTGCGGAGCTTTGGGCTAAAACCTTGATTGGACCGTGCTTTTGTTGTTGTTTATCGGCTTAGACCCCAATCTCTTGAATTCCTTCGCTGGCTTCGAGCGCGAATGTTTGTCCCTAATGAAGCTTCCGAAAGTAAATGGAACGACGGAAGAAGAAAATAAGAAATAAATGGGAACTGTCCGAGAAAGTGCAGACTCGCACAGAAACCACAAAAGTGTACCAATTGAGTGTAGGAATTTAAAGCAGAAGCATTGAAAGAGGAATTAAACTCGAAACAAAATACGACGTAAGATAAAATTGCGTGGAAAGAAGGTAGTGGAAGAAGACGGATGAGTGGATATATAAAAAAGGAGGAGGAAAAACTTGCGGGAATCTTTAAACATAAAAAATTTGTAAAAAAAATCACAAACGCGGGAAAGCAGAAAGGAAATGCAGACGCAATTAACTTCACAGCTTAGTAAACTGAGGACAATGGTTTTCGGGCGCATGCCTAAGTGAAGACACCTCGAAAATTCTTGTTTCAGTTTCTTTTAAAATTTTTTTTTAATTTTTGTAAACGGAAGTATTGTCAGATGCGAGTTTTACTTTTTGACTGAACATGCTCTGGTAGGTTTTTTGCGTATTTTTATTGTTTTTCAAGAAACTGCGGATCAGAGCAGAAATCAACTTGTGCTGACTCTTCGAACCAGAACGGACTTTCCGCGTGGCTCGATAACTGGGATTGAAGCGCTCAGAGCATTTGAAGATAAAGTTAGGGCTCATTGTAAAGGGGCTCTCGTTAGCGCTAGCTTCTATTCGAAATTCAAACAAAACAGTAAAAACAATACATAAAAAATGCTAAATAAAAAAAACACACTGTCCTTCAGAGTCTTGTTTAAATCAAGAATATGTGTAGTTATCTTGTTTTTTCGTAAAGAATTTTTTTTAAAATTCATATTGGTGCTTGAGAAGCGCTTCTGAAAATGTTGGAAGTTCTAAGTATGGTTTTGATATGTTTATTACTCTATTACTCTTAATTTACTTAACAAGTTAGATACCTCATTGAGACCCGCTCTAGTACTCTAGAGAAAATTGTGAATATATAAGCAAACACACTCCCTATATTTAATAAAAACCTCGTTCAAATCAAATTTATAAAAGAAAAACATTGTTTATTTGCCAATAAATATTCAAATTTTCGTTGTGATGATTGCTGGACAGGTGTCGTGGTAAAAGAAACCACTGCATCTGGTAGTTATCACTGCGTCGAGGTTTCTGGATATGTATTTTCCGAAATGATATTAGGGGGCCAAATAAAAATCAAGAATACTTAAATTATGATATAAATCGTGATTTAAATCGTGATTTTAATCCGACAAGTTTTACTGTGATGATTTAAATCAAATCTTTCCCGAAAATAGTTTTTATGCAACGTTCGTTTATTATTTGATGCTTTCTATGTGTATTTGTTTTGTACCAAAATCAAAAAGTCATCCAGTAATAAAGACTTATATCAGGCTAGATACAAACAAAACGCAGTTATCTTCTTGACAGATTAGATCATTCAGCTTTCTTTTTACCTTCGACTTCGTTTGTCAGTTACATTTGCAAGCAAATCAGAATGCAAAATAAAGAAACAAAATTTAGAACAGTAAAGTCTTATTGCAAGCGAATTAGAACGTGAAAGATCAGCAAATAAAGCTTTTTGGCTAACTAAACAAATCAAGTGTTATTTTGTTTTGTTACTAGTATGGCGGGGGTGTTTAAAAGTAGTGAACTATGCTGTACCCTAAATTGAGAGTATTTGTTTTTTCTGCATTGTTATAAGTGATATAATTGATTGATGAATCAATCAGCTATATTTAGAAACGCATGCAGTGAGAAAAAATCACTATATTCCAGCTACAGTAATATAAATTGAAGTCAACTGATTTATATAAAATAAAAGTGAGTTGTCATATCAATCTGATTTAAACCAACGAAATATGATTAGTATATTTTTAATTCATGATATTTTTACTATGAATTTAAACGTAACACATCAAAACATAGTCGAACGATAATCTTCAGCGGGCATTCACATCTTAAGATGTGTTTTCTTCAAATCACATTAAAATCAATTAGAATATTTATGAGAACATAATATAAGCAGATGATGATAATAATGATGATGATATTGTTCTAAAACGAAACTCCTTAGTGTTAACCGAATGACATTCTACCAGCTGCTTAGGAAAGACGTTGTGCAAAACTTTTTTTAGCTTTTTTATGAGTTATGTACTTCACAGACCAAAGCACTCTCAGTAGCATAAATTAGTCCTAAAATTTTTTGTTCAAAATAAATGTATGCGTATATGCAAAAAAAAAGCTAAAATTATTGTTTATTCAGGCTACATTTTAAATTTTTTAGTGAATTTATGTCACTTTTTGTTGTCTCGGAAGCAAACTAGAATAAACGTCTGCGTTTGCGAAAGAACCCTGTTTTTTTTACCATTTTTCTGACCACCTGAGACTGGGTAGAAGAAACAAGACGACGTCTCTGTCTTTTTGTTTTAATATCAGAATATTTTAACAAACGTAATAGTGGGAGGTGCAATATTACGAGCTAAAGAATTTATAGCTGCCACAGGTTTATTGTGGAGATTTCATCGGGAGTGTCGCAATGAATCACGGAGGATAGGGCGCATTCGAGCTTTCGTTAAATAATAAAAAAAGATATGGCAAGAAGCTGACATCCTCCTTAAAACGTAGCAAATTATGATTTCTTTCTTGCGTCTAGTTTTTTTCCGGTCGTAATTCGCGCTTGTGATGAAATAGATGCCAATAACGTTCAACCAGAAAATACTTCAAACACACAAAAAATTGTGACCGATTATATATATCAAAAGAGATGTTTCATGGAATATATACTTTGCTTGCCTAAGTTCGGCAACTGATAAATCAAGAAACCTTCCTGTCTTAGTCTTACATCGTAAATATTTCGTAAACAGCGTACGTTCTCATTTGCGTGAGATCTTACTTCATACCTGAGGCTCTCCATTGCACAACCGGTTGGCGCTGATCAGGTCATAAGTCTATTATAGGCCTGTGTGCTGGTACTTCGAACGCCGGGCTAAGGAGGCGCAAGTTTAGGTTAGATCAGGATGTGTAAATACAGAACTGCAAGAAATAAGCTCCTGATGCCCAGCTCGATTTTTGTGTGGTTGTAGATTAAGCAACACGTTTTTTGCGTTCGTGAATGAACTCTTGGCGTCCGTCCTCAATATAAGGAGGGTTTCTTCCAATTCTTTATTACGATAAAACTAAATTATATATATACTTTAGCTCGGTGATTTCAGCTAGGTTACATAACTTGTGATATAATAATATAAATATAAATTCATGAATAAAAAAGACAGTTCAAAATAGATTAAAGTTATCTCGTTTATTGTTTGCTTTTATTTGTTTCGAACTGTAGTCTTTTTTTTATAACAAATCTATATGTATACAAGATCCTAAGTTACACAATTTTTTGACATATTTGATGAGATGCGCAAAGTAGTACTTACAATATCAGATAAGGAAGAAAAACAAAATATTCTTTTTGTGATTGGAACGTCCACATGTTGATAACATCAGAAATACCTAACCATACACCTTATACACATAATTATATTAATTCAACGCACAAACGGGGAATTGAGTAGCGCTCTGCGAGGAGCTGAGCTTAAAGAAAAGAAAAAATATATATAATTTGCTTGAATATTATGATTTAATTGATTGATGTCATGTTTCATTAAACAAATGTACATATATCATTGCTACGTTTTACGCAGGTTGCGAATGAAACACTGTTTGTAAAAGGAAATGTTATTAAACACGTGTAGCTACAGCCAAAAAAACACCTGATTCTGCTTACCGTTTTATTACCACACTGGGCATTACTTGGTTATGCCTTAATTTTCAGCTAATAACGGAATATTAGGAGATCATTTTAAAATACATTTTATTTTCTAGAATTTCGGTCGGATTGCTCATATTTATTCTACAATGTATAACAAATCTATCGATTGTCATACGTGTGCGCCTACTTATTGATGTATTGGTCAAAATGACCATCGGTAGCAAAGCACAACTTCATCCACAAGCAGAACAAGCTAATTTTTCCTTCAAATCAGACTTTTCAACCAATGATAATTCTTCAATTGATATATTGCTAACACCTGTTTCCTTGAATAATTTGAACAAGAAACCGCACAATATAGCTAGAGTGTGCTAGAAAGGACCAGTGGGGCCACCGGAGTGCAACTTGTGCACCTCCGCATGTGAAAAAAAACACACACACAAAAAAACGCTAATCCAAGCCACTTCGCTCGTAACGCCCTCTCGGGCGCCACGAGGAAGTGGTTTGGATTAGCCGTTTTTTTATGAAGAACGCGTTGCGTTCCAACGCCAAGCTCAACCGGCACACTTGTCAAGGTCATAGAAAGAATGGAACGCCGGGCTATATATTTTAATTTTACAACGTCAGGCGTCACGTCAATACAAAACGAACTGTTATCTGACTTGTCGTCGCAACGCCATGCGACATCACGACGACGCCTTGACGTCGACGTCGTCATCGGCGTTGACAACGCACGTTACACGACATCAAGACAGCGTTCTGACGTCTTACTGCGTTGAAAAGGACGTCGATGTCAACGTTGACGTTGACGACAACGACGACGACGTCACGTGACGTCAAGATGACGGCGTCCTTGTCAGTGCGACGTCATATAGTCACTTGGTGTCAGGTGGTGGACGTTGTTGTCGACATGACGCAAGTCGACGTCACGACGACGTCACGCCAACTTCACGATGCCGATGTCGACGTCACCGTCGACGACGGCGACGTTAGATGGCGTCAACACTTCGTCGTGACGTCGCGTCGACGTTGATGTTGGCGAAGACGACGACGTTACTCGCCGTCAAGGCTTCGTCGTGACGACGTTGTGACGTTGAGGACGACGTCAGGACGACGTTAACGTGACGTCATAGTGATGTTTGACGTTGCGTGGTGCGTCGACGTCAACGTCGGTGCCCATGCCCACGTCACCCTCGACGCGGCGCGACGTCATGACCGCGTTACAACGGCGAGTTGATGTCGCGTAACGGCGGCGTCCTCAACGCGACGCGATGTCACGACGGCCTTACGACAGCATCTTGCCATCGCAAAACGTCGGACTCCACGATGACGTCCTGGCGTTGTCGTAACGTAACGTCGTCGTGATGTGGTGTTGTGACGCTACATCTGACGTCAAACTCATAAAAAAATACAATATAGCCCCTATGGGACTATATTGCCCATATGACCTTGACTTGTGTCGTCGCTCTCTTCGATCGCAGCCTAGGTGGCGCTGTGATCGAAGTGGCTTGGTCCCACCTGTTCGCTTTCCACATTTTGAGGTGCAACTAAAAGCATGAGCGGAGCCTGTAGCTCGCCCCACTCAGACGTTTCTAGTTCACTCTGCTCTGCCTTTGTGTCCCTGCATATTTCTTCTTCTACGAACTTGGTTTCAAATAGAACACTGTCGAGACTAACTTCTATCTCAAAATTTCTCATTGGTGATTTCATCATGTCGAACCTGGATTGCTTTTGTAATAATCATGAATCAAGCAAACTTCCTTTTTTTGTTTTGTTTTTTGAATAAAAAATAATATCTAATGACTGGAGTGGCCGTAATGTTCTGAAGTTAGTAAACTTGTCTGCATGCGTGCCGTGCCCGTAAAAGTTTCACGCGAATCAAGATATTCAGAAACTCAAAAGTGCCGATGTGCAATTAAACATTTCTTTTAAGAAAGGTGAAGACTTTTCAATATTTGTTTTTTAGAATACAATAAAAAAATACAAAGGAATTGTGCGATGCGACCCATATTTTTAAAACGACCTCCTCGGCGAAGGAACCTCGTGTGTCATTTTTCTGGTGTCTGGCGTTCTTGCCGACTTTTGCCACTCTCTTCTAAGCTCACGAATATTACAGCGCACGCAGATCCGTTTCACCTTACGATGAACCGCAGGCGCCACTACGAGCCATCTAAGCCAATCCAATGCCGTGTTAGTGTCGTCACGTGACCTTTCGAAAAGAATGCCACGTGGTACGTTTGCAGTGCTGGATTGGCTTGGCTGGCTCGTAGTGTCCGTTGCGCTCCATCGTAAGGGCAACCGGAGTATACAAACCTAGTAGATGAAGAAGAAAGCGAAAAAGAAGAAAACGATAAAAACTAAATAAACTGTTTTGTTTTCTGCGTTGAAAAGATAAGCCGGTCGCTTGCGGCGCCGGTTCTTCGCGAGACGAGTTTCCATTGGCTTTTTTTTCCTCGCCCTTTCTTTGGCTAGTTTTTGTCTCGCACTAAAAGTTTTGGCAGACACAAAGAAACGCCGAAAACGCTAGGCGTATGATCTGCCATTCCAACCGGGTTCCTTTGCTCCCCGTTGGCCGTGAGACCAAAAGAAGCAAACAATTCGGTGCAGCTGTACTGTGTCGATTCACGATTGTCTCCGTGCACTCCGGAAAATGGGCACCTTGGAGTTCTTGGTAGTTTGTGAGTCGCACTCGGAAAATGGGCAACTTGCTTTTCGGTTTTAGAGTGTGTTTGTGTGCTTGGTCGGCGTGATCGATACTTTCTGGTTGAATTTAAGGTTATTGTGTTGGTGACAAAGCACGTTCACAAACTCTTGGAGTAATAAAAAAAAAGATTTTCACACACCAGCCTTTTGAGCGCGGTTTTTGTGTTTTGCACAGAACGCGGAAAGCATCCATGACGCAAGTTTTATGACATTTACTTTACAATTTACTTTAAAAGATCACAGACAAATCGCCCAATGGCAGTACTACGCTTCGAATTTTGCAACAAAACTTATATTAGCCGATTGGTTGAAACGTTTTACGCTATTGGAATATCCTCAGCCTCACACATTATGCCAGTGGCGTACCAACTTGTTTTCGAGTGGGGGGGGGGGCAAACCAGACCCCCCCCCCTCAGTGCCGGAGGGCGGTGCCCTTGGTATCCCTTGGGTGCCGCCGGCCAGTGTTTGCCCTGCCCAGCGGCCGCTGTTTCAGGGGTGGGGGGGGGGGGGGGGCAAAACACATGCCTTGCCCCCTCCCCACTTTGAGAACTGGGGGAGTGGGGGGCAAGCGCCCCCTGCGCCCCCGGTTGGTACGCCCATGGATTATGCCATTTATTTTGAGTATAATCCTGACTGTATTTCTTATTTTCAGATCTGGGCAGTATTGCTATAGTATCTTAGAGATGCATTCGAGTATCTGTATCCCTGGGCGGAGATACACTTTGAAAATTGTATTTGTATATCGGTAGTGAAATATATTTACAATGTAAATATCGATTGTATCAAAATGCTCTGCCAGGCGTAGATACGTATAGTCGGTGAAAGGTCAAGAACGAAGTGGAAGCTCCTCCCACCCTTTTCCACTATGACAGCTCCTCCACCGTTCACTCCGCTGACGTGGAAAGGGGTGGGAGGAGCTTCCACTTCGTCCTTGACCTGTCACCGACTTAGATGCATTTCCTGTTGAAAGGTCACTGTCGGATATTTAGAATTGACTTGGAACCACTTTAAGGGCGCAAAGGGTCCCAAGAATTTGTAATATGAACCCGCGGCATACCCTCCTCTACCAGAGGAAGCCTGGGCCTCTAAACTCGTCAAACACCAAGTTGGGGCCAAAGTTGACGGTGCACACCGATTGGCCGATCACGACGATGACTCTGAGTTTTTTTCGTCACCGTCCAATCGGCGCGCTCCGCAAACGTTCGGCTCCAACTTTGTGTTTGACGAGTTTGGGGCCCCTGGTTGCCTGATATAGCGCGCAGTCGCCAAACTTGAGCGTCCTCCAACGCTATCATTGGATAACAGGGTCAACTAACCTGAACGCACCACTCCTGTACTTGAACGTCTCTGCGCTTTATCTCACTCTGATGATGTCAAACGCCATGCTCCATTTTAGTTTGGGTCCAAGCGGAACGAACCCCGAGCGCCTGATGGTCTAACGTCTTTGGAGAGCGAAACGAAAGCGACAGTTTCGTCTGGGGTTACAAAAGACGAAGTATAGCCTGGCGTGACTAAACGTTCTGCAGCGCCTCTTTTGCATTTTTGTAAAGGACCTCCTTGTGCTGTTTGGCGAGCCATGTTACACCCGATGCAGACTCGCCTAGTTTCGAGCGGGGCTCATTTCTTTATTTAATTTGCTCGTTTATGTATTGTGGGAGACGAGGGTGGAAGACAGCGGAGCGGAGGGCACATGACAGGCGGTCGGCCGAAGAGACACGAGCTGGCGTAAGAAAGAGTTTGCTGGGCGAGGCTGGGGCCAATTGCAGGAACGATGTGGCCGTTCTGGCTAGTCTGGCCCATGACGAACCCTGGAGTGGTCCGCCAGTGAGTTTCGAAGCAGGACCGGTGGGAACGGTGAGCCCTGGCCATACCGGCCTGGGCCATGACGATCTCGGAGTGGTTCCGCAGCGAGATTCGTGCTAACGAAGCCCGGGACAGCTAGCCTACGCAGCGCTGGCGTGGGAAGGACGATTCGTAGGCTTGGACATGGACTCCAACTGCGAGCTCTGAACAACGGGCGGCAACCAGGGTCGGCGGGTCCGGAGTGCCGGCTGGCGAGGACGGGCAACCGGGAAGTACAGTAAACCAATTCGCTGTCTTCTCGTTGTGTTGTTACACTCCTTGGGAGACGAGGGAAGCACATACTGACCGGGCGTCAATTATTAACAGAGCGAGAATACCACAAAGAATACCACAGTTTACCTATGTGCATTAGAGCTGATGGAAGTGAGGCGGCTGTGTCTTTTCGAGTAACTTAAAAAAATGCCTGTTTTGTTAGAGGTAGGATGCGCAAACATCGAGTTTGTTGCATTTTGCATCAACTCCGGTATAATCTGCTTCTTGTCTTTACTTTAGGTCGATGTTACTTAGTAACTGGTGCAAAAGGTGCGTGCCGTAAAATGACGAGTTGGCTTGTTTGAATTCCGAAATGGGCACTTTTCAGGTAGCATTAATATGGTTTTGCTGTGTAGGCGTTATTGTTATTTTGAGCGGCGTTAAAATGTTTATAGTACTCTGAACTCATCTTAAAGCTTTCACACAACACAACGTAGTAAGTTTTTCCTTTTTTTTTTAATTTGGACCGTCAATTACCAGGTTTTTCTTGTTCCGAATTTTCCTGTAACGTATTCGGTATTTTTATGACTTACGTCATTTTACACTAACACCGGGCTTGAATAGTTACCCTGAGCCAACAAATGGATCTTTATAGAATTTTACAGGCGCAGATTTTCACGGAACTTTGAATTTATGTATCGAGTTTGTTGCCGCACGTTAATATATTTTATTACGCTGGTTGCACAGACGGCGTTATGGTAGTGGCCTAGTGAGAGCAGAAAAAATAATTGAAAATCCTTTGTTTGGACTGACTGTAACCCGCGTTGTGCACGATCAGATAATATGGGGATTAACGCTTCATCTGGGTGCCCTATTCAATTCCTGTGCCGTGAAACTTCAATGCGTCATGACTTCCAGCACTATTGCAAGAGCGATATCTCAATATTTATTTTTGTTCTTGATATGAATCCGAACACTTCTTCCGTCGGTGTAAGTTTATCTTATTATGTATCGTATATAGTTTTCGCTTCGAAAAATTGTAGCGCGTTTATAGAAGGCAATGATTTAACCATTGTTGTAAAGACCAATGCAATAATGGTGGATTTTGTGATTTGGAGTGAAACTTTGAAACAGAAAAAAACATAATGAAGAGTTTAAAACTAGACGTTTCCAAAATGTGGTTTAGCGATTCAAAGCGAATAGTGCTGAGGAATTTGCCGCCTTCATGTTGCAGGAGAAAATCTCGGCCCACCGGCTCTTTTCGTAGTGTTAAAGCACATTTCTTGATAACACTGCGCTATTCATTCTGCATTTGACGCCTTCTGCATTTGACGAACACCGTTTATCAGTAACGTGTGAATGGCAAGAAGCGTCCTGTATACAACGAAATCCCGGGGGCTGGTCACATTATATACTGTAAAAAACGTTCTTTTCACGTATTTTGGGACTTGAAAAAATTGCAAAATCCGATCACGCGAACAACCCGTTAGTAAAGAATATAAAGCACACCATTCCAGATCCCGAAATTTCGTGCTTTGAGTCTCACTAGGTGTTTAATGGTTCTTGGGGCTTTATGATGGTGAGTCTGTAAAACAATCTAGGCATGTCGTGAAAGTCTCGTCACTGTCTTCTGATAGAGGAAAGGCAAGGCAAAGACTTGGTAAGTGGGCTACGAAAAGATCAGCAGGGGAACAAGGGTCCCACACTGAAGTCGCCTGATGTGCGCAGAAGAGCTCTCGCAAACACCACTCCTGTACCAAGCAACCTACGCTTCGAAAATATATTTAAAAAAATCGCGGCCAGAATTGTGCATAATTAAGTGGAGATGTAAAAAGTACAGCTGGGTGTTTTCGGTCATTTTAAGATGGTGGGCACGAGAGGACGCTTTGTTAGGAACAAAGAAGCCGTAGAAAATGAATGCAAAGTGCTTACATTAACAACTCCGAATTTTTCAGGATTGTAGTTCCTGACTGTTGTAAATTGTGCGTTCATGTCAGTGTTACTGACGGATGGTACCGTTGCAACGCTTGGGAGCAATTTCGTCCCAGTTTCACAAATGATGGGTTACGCTTCGCAACAGCCGCTGCTGGAAAAGGCATTTCTCACCGAGTTTCTATCCCGGTTTATACAGCTGAAGGTCAAACGAATCGTTGTTTAACGCGTGGAAGCTATTAACTTGATGTCTCAAGCCGGAATTAATCACCCCGACAGTCGAACGTGGCAGTGATAAAGCGCCAGAATGGGCGTTGTCTTGCCGGGATGGTACAAAAATTGCACAATCCGAATTACGTTTAAAATCAATTACCAATCGAAAGCTTTTTTTAAGACGCTTTATTTTATACAGTTCGTGCACTGTTCAAAGAGTGCTACTACTTTTTTAGGTACGGTGGTACATCGCGACAAAGCCAATATCAATGACACGCTAAAATAAGATACAGATCCACATAGGAATAAAGCAATATTTGAAGCGCATGCCTATGTTTGTCGTTTGAAAATTAAAAAAACAAAAAACAATTTTGTTATATTCAACGGTATATTCAAAGAAGATGAGATATATCTGGAATAACTTCTACTGTCAATCTTAGCGTTGTTATAATCAGTTTATGTCTCGTTTTTAACAGGTTCAGGCTAGGCTCAATGGTAATTTCAATGCAAACAGATACACAAATAGACAACAGATATACGCATTATTTTATAGACATTCCTGCGTCACGTAGCACGCCCAATGCTATATACAAAATATGATAATGTATCCAAATGCCTAAGTTCACACCTTGATTCAGTCAGTGTATTTGGAATAGCTGATTGTCTTCTTCTAGTGAAAACAAATTCTAGATTTTCGATTAACGAAGCACAATCTCATGCAACAACAAACCACTCCAACCTACTTTAGGTCTTCTATTCGTGATGTTTAATAAGAAAATTTCGAAATTTGCAAACGCTTGAACGCGGCACGTCATTTGCTGCAGTGAGATCACAGGTTCAACTCCGTCACGGTATACTGTCCGTAACTGATCTGATTCAACATTTTCAATAAACCCAGTTACGCTTTCTTTTTTATGGAACTGACCCTTTCCATGGCGACGCACCACTTCAGGGCGGTATAAATATAACAAACTAGATGACACATGAAATGGTCAGACAGATTACTCGAATGGAGTAATCTCATGATGTCGCCTGCAGAAAAGGAGATCGATTATTCACGCTTCTAGCGGTTCTCTTTAGCTGTGTGGTTGAAGATAGAAATTACTTTTCACCTTCCCAGGCATAAATCTGCCTGAGCTGATAATGAAGCATCAATTAAAATAAAGATTTTTTTTGTTCAATTGTCGACGCCGCATTTATCTCGAATCTTTACCCGACGATTGACCGAAATATACTATAATTATCTTTCGCTGCACAGGCCTTGTGTTGGGTAAAAAGAATAATTACCTCTCGGAAAAGCGTAGCGCACACCCACAGTATGGAAAAGGCCGTCTCCGGGATTGACGACAAAGTTGAGTATTTAAAGAAAGCGCGCAACAATAAAATGAGGTCCTTTTATTTTATACTGCCTCGAACCCGTGAAACCAAACGGCTATATGTGATGGAGTCATAGACTGTATTCATTAGACGGCCATGCCGCCGTCTTCTGGAATCATGTGTCGACACGCGGGTGGAAGTTGGGTGGGTCCGAAACATTACCTGACTCGCACCACACACCCGTCAGACAAAGAGGCGCACTTTTTTACAGCGATAGCTGTTACGGGCTCTTCCCAACACTCAGAAAGACGTCCCTTGTTGATGTCGAGGTTGCAGTCGTTGTCGTTGATGTTGTGGTTGGCGTAGCAGGGCGTAGGGTTTCTGTTGTCGATGTGGTCAAATCCTCGAAAAAGACATCCGTCGCCCCGCGGGGAATGGAACCAGGGTCTGCTACGAGCGAACCGGAGTAGGCCTTACCACAAAGCTACGCCGCAGCTTGAACAAGAAAAAGCCAAGTAAGCTTCGAAACATCGGGACTACCTTTTACGGTTTTGTGGTTGGAGAATTCTTTTTTAGTTTAGTCATTTCACCTGACCAGACAGATTTCTGTCGAAGACATTTGCCTTCAAGCTTTAACGATCCACTTTACACTTGGGGTATCTGTAGTACCCGATGCCCACTGCGCGCGTTCTATGAAAAAATACAAAAAAGAGCCAATAACAAAATGCCGTCATAGCACTGTCAGTGTCAAGAGCTCATACCGGAAGAGTGCTTTCACGCGCGTCATCCGCTCAAAGAACAAAGAAGAAAGAAATAAAAAAAAATCATTATCCATTCCACTCTGTGGAGGTGGATGACCAACGAAGCAGTTTCACACACGACACAGACCCGCCCCGAAAAGCCGGAGGAAACTAGACACGCGCGACGCGACCGCTACCCGGCGGAAAATAGACAGGCGCGACGGGACCGCCGCCCCGGGTGAGCGGAAGAAAAGAAAACTAGACACGCAAGCGCTTGGAACGACAACAAAGAGAGGGCGGCGCGAGCATAGACATGGCCGACGCGGGTCGCACAGCGGAAAATCTTTGAGAAACCTCTATTATCTACCTGACAGTATGCTGATCTTAAAAATGGTGCCCGTTGATAACTAATCAACTGAATAGACCTTTTGCTAAATTACCAGAGCCGCGTGTCGAGTGGGTTTGGTCAATGGGAGGCGCGCGCAGAGCCAGGGAGTGCACCAGACAGAGAAAGGTGGCTTGACATTCTCTCTTGGCCAACCAGAATGCGAGAAGAATCTCCTAGCGGTGGTAGCGAAAAACAGTTTTAATGCGAATAGCATTCTTTGGATACTTCACGCACTTTTCGTCTATCTATGTATCTATCTATCTGGCTATCTAACCTCTTACGCCGCGGGTCGATAAATAAATAAAAATGACCGGCGCCGGCTGGGATTCGAACCGTTGACCCTTTGATCAGCAGGCAGACGCGCTAACCACAGAGCTATGAAGGCAGTCATTCAACGCACTCTAAACGGTTGTTTATATCCTTACCATAGGACGCGCTTTACAGCGCTGTCACAGCTACCGGTGCGCGCGCGTTCCATGCACCCTCTCCCGCGCTCGGGAGAGGGTGATGTAGCGGCCGTGCTCAGCCTCACGAGAGCGGAATGAGCCCTCGTGCATGGAACGCCCGCGCACCGGTAGCTGTGACAGCGCTGTAAAGCGCGTCCTATGGTAAAGATATAAACAACCGTTTAGAGTACCGTTGGTTGAGACGAGCTGAGACGCCAGAAAGTCTGGTTGGTACCATTTTGAGTGTTTGTGCGTATGGCGCGTGCTTTGCTCGCCTTCCTAAGTGACACAAACGCACGTGCTGGGCTGCGGAGATCGTGCGCAGGGCTGTGAAAGTGTCAACAAATTTAGAATCGCCTCAAGAGTGGGCTGGCGTATCTAGATCTAGTGTGCCGGCCACCTGACGAACGCGCATAACTCCGCACCGTTTGATGCTATTCGCATTAACGTAGATAATCATTCCCAAAGGATGGGTTCTGCTGATTTTAATCATAGGTATATGGTTTTCATAAGCGCGTAAGAGTTAAATGAAGTAACCCATCATGGTTGAAAATAGAGTGCACGTGATGTTGCGATTATGATCATGATCATGCAGAAAGTTGTAAGAAACGAATGTGCCGTTTGAACTCTGTTTTGCTCGGACGTAGTGTGACAACTCGAACAGCAGATTCCCGGACCTACGTACCTGGTGCACGGATTATTTCGATCGTTCCTATAGTCGCACTCTTCCACTATGATTTTGAATGACCGTGATTGAAACATCACGTGCACCATATTTTCAGTCACCGAGAGTCACTCCGACGCACTTATTAATTTTGTTTCTCGCGACCACCACCAGATTATTATTCCCGGCTTCTGGTTGGCCACGTTCAGAATTTGTGAAGACGCCCTGGAGCGCGCCCTGCAGGCTATCAGCCAATGGCGTCTAATCATTTCTCTCCTATCCTTCCCAATGAATGGCCAAACTCTCTGTATATACGGCTTTGTAAACTTCCCAAGCATCAAGGAGAATGCAGGGAATGGTGTTCCACGCGCCGCACGTGCCGAGCGTTTGCAGCAGTAACTGTTTTAAAGCAAAAACCTAAAACAAATGCCATCTTGCACGCGCATTTGTCAACGCTCTATTTTGGTTATTTACTTCGAATCTTTTATACAAGGAAGGCGTGAACGTGCGGAGCGTGCGACGGCGCGAGCGTATTTTTGGTCACGCACACGAAAAATCCACGCAACCCTGTATGAATATGTATTGTTATGGCATGATGTTTGCTGTGACCCCCTACAGAATGCCTAACGGTGCTGCAGGTATTGATGTAAATAAAAATTAAATAACTAAATAAACATCTTCGCTGTCAAATGTTAGACACAAAATGGTCAGATGTCTATTTGGTTGTGAACGCTTTTATTCACGCAGACCACAGTGCGTGAACGCGACACCAATGCCCAAACGACTTCGCGGTGACGTGTTGTAGCTATTGCTGTGAATGTACTGCGGACTAACACACGACTTTTCTAGTGTTTAGAAAAAAACACAGATAAGCGCAAACTAAGCCGCTATTGCTACGGGAAGCCGAAAAGACGAACATCCCACTCTGTCATAAAAACCTACCTGGGGCTTGTTGCCTCTTGGGTGACTCAGTGGCATTACGTTTAGGGTACGTGGTTTAGGCGGATGCCACCCTTTGTAGAACTTGATGCTGACAGCACGCGCTCGGAGAAAAAAACAATACAAAATATAGACGGTAAGAAATGCTGCCGTAGCACAGTCGACACCAAGGGCTCGTAACCGGAGAAGCTCTTTCGTGCGTTCGAGAAGAAAAAATGAAAGCCGTTTACAACTCCCTGTAACGCCGAATTAGAGCGCAGCTCTTGAGGAGGAGGAGGGAAGGTACGGAGAGGACGCTATGCCCCTCCTCATCTTCTGCTCGCCTCCCATTTAGGGAAACATTTTCCGCTAATTTAAGCGGGGAAAAGTTTGTTCGCTAAATTTAGCGAGAAAATTTTCTCTAAATTTAGCGGGGAAATTTACCCCTAATGCATGCGCGGTTACGCCGACGGTGACGGCGACGGCGACGCCGCTCAAGCCGGAAACGGGCGCCTAAGAGCTGCGCTCTAAAAGAAACAAAAGTGTTCGAAGCGAAGAGGTCAGATGAGATCACCCCAAGCAAAGAAACATGAAGGCAGCCTAGTTGCCTCCCTTCTCTACTTTCGGGGTTTCGCTACCCATGTCCGTTTCGATCTGGATGAGCAGCGTACCGGCGTGCGGTCGTGCATCACTACAGCGAGATGCACTTTAAAGACCAGAGTGCTAACAGTCGTAGTCCACTGGCTAAATTTCTCATCCACGTGGTAAAACAGTGTCGCCTAACTCAAAGACAGACAGACCTTACCCTGTCTAAACACGGGTGACTAATCTGATTTGTTTGTTTCTCTACTCTCATTGGGGGTCCTGAAAGCGAGTCCACAAAAGCACACTGGCTTGAGCATGTCGGCAAAAACTGGGGAGCGCAGAAGGTGCGGTGAATGAACAGGGCGCACACTACGTGCTTGCGAGTTCACTGACGTCATGAGGTCATGACTGACGCCATGTGTCACGTAATGTGACGGTGTCACATGATCTTATGACGTCATGTGAAGTCTCAGAATCACGTGACCTCATGACGTCACGAAAAAATTACGCGACTTCACGTTGTCAGGCGACGTATTGATGGCATATGACGTCACAGTCCACGTAACATAGTGCCACATGACGTCATGATGTCACGTGATGTCACAGCCCTTCGTGATAGTTCTTTACGAAGGATGTCTCATCGAATTTGGTCCGAAAACCCATTTTAGTTAGAAGGCACTAATTGAGGACGGGCAGGAGTGAAGAAAAAACAAAGCGGCCGTAAGATCTAGGCTAATTGGAGATGAAAAGACCTCGGGAAAAGGAGAGGGGGGGGGGGGGGTCATGCTTTAATTAGAGTTGGGTACGTGCTATTAATGCTCTTTACCAGTTCCGTCCCGTTGCACAGCCATTTGATGACCCCCCAACGTCGCAGAGAGGTTGTCGACATCTATTATAGGAGATACATCTTCCTTTGACTAATTTGCTTGTCTCTGTAGTACGCCGTCCGTGTAATGAGCGGCTGCACGCCGGAGTTCCTCTTTTAGGTGACTTCTCTCTAACCCTTGTCAGTGGCACGAAGTCTTAATCTACTCCGCTCTGGGTTTCAATCAAACTTTGTTTTAAGGTGTACCGAATTAAATGACAGGAGGAGCACGAGCAGAGGGTACTCAATATAATTTTAGAGAAATCGTGGGTCCTTCTTGCCATGTTTTGCTCGCTTAATGACTTAGTGGTGGTCTTGAGGTTTGTGTCTTTTTTTATCGTTTTTTGCTGACTCTTTTTTTTCTATTGACAGTTTTTGTTACGATTCTAGTCACCGACGGAATGAAACCGGCTAGGCATGCCTTTCAATTTCCGGCCTGAAGTATGGGCTCCATGCCTTCAACCGTGCTTTGGCTCGGTGCACGCCCTCGAGGTGTACGAGAAGCCAAAGCACTGTTGAAGGCAAGAAGCTCTCGCTGGAGGCTGGACAACTGAAGTTCTCCCCTGCCGTTCTCACCTTCTGAGTGACTATGCTAGTCGTGACCTCGGCGGCCATGACGTTTCTTTGGCGCTGTTCCTCTAAACGTAATGTCGAGCGTCATCCTTGGAACGTCGGGCACAGTCGAGTTCCAACAGTCTTGTTTATACGTGATGGTACACCGTGAGCTGTCTCTTGCGTCCCGACAGTGAATGCCTCTTACTCGCGTGCCGTTGACTTTTGAATGTTGTAGTAACCTACTTTGTTTCGCCAAGCTGACTCCTTAAAGACGATCATTTTGCAGAGTTTTCCTTTTCATATAGTATGCAAAAGAACACCCAGAACATCGACATTGTTCTTTAGTCAGTGAAATCAATGATTTTTGAAATAAGGAGCTTGGAGGGTCTCGACCGTTTAAGTTTCGCTCCGTAGCTGAGAAGATTAAAACATTAGCCGAGAAAAACGCCGAAAAACAAATACCGAAATAACAGGCGTCAACATAATAATTAATGTCCTGCGCTTTTGAAGCCGTCAATGACTACCGCCCTTTCTAAATACAATTACACGCCGGTTACACAAATTACAACACGTGTTCCTTTTTGAGAAATAAATGCGATAACTCGGACGGGCATTTCAAAGTGCCATCTGAAAGGGACATTCAAAACAAAACGCACAAACCAAAATTGCCACAATTTCTAATCGCACCATATTCAGGAACAGACGTAACGAGTTACATGTAACTGATTACTGTAATCAAGTACATTTGTGGGGTCGCTCTTTAATAATCGCCGTGCTATCGGTCTGTGCTCCGCTAGTCTTAAAGAGGAGGAGGAGAAAAACTTTATTCAAAAGTTCATGTCCGAGCCGTCTTAATCTTCCGCACTGAAGGAGGAATTGTCCTGTATAATTTGGGTTAGGGTTGGTCGTGGTGGAAAGTCTAGGATCTCCCGCACATGACGAAGTAGGAGAGGCCAGAACTCGTTGTGTAGGTCAGGAGGTGGAGTGGCCCAGTTTACCTAGGAGTAGGAGAGGTGTATGGGGGAAGATCAGAGGAGGGAGGTGAGCTTGTGGCTCTTGAGCAGATCCAGGAGGTGTGCTCGTTCGATGGGTCTCCCCCGCATACCTGACTGGAAGGCTGTCCAGGGCGGTCCTGTATGTAGTGATTGTATTGATCGCAGGGTAGGGAGTTAGTCTGTGCTTTCCCTAGTCAAAATGCCCACAGAGCACCCACAGAAAATTTGTGTGGGTTCCTAGAGGTCTCTACGGGCACCCATGGGTTTGTATGGGTGTCCTAAAATCTCTGTGGGGTCAGGCCTGTGGGCCTATGGGACATGTGGGTTACTGTGTGGGGTCCTTTGGGTTACCCACGCAGCCTGTAAGGGCTCCTTTGGGTAACCCACACAGCCTGTGGGGGCTCCTTTGGGTAACCCACACAGCCTGTGAGGGTGCTTTAGGTAACCCACAGAGTCTGTGGGGATAGAACCCTGGCTTTTATGGGACATTTAGGAAATTCTGTGGGTTACTGTAGGTACCCCACAGCCTGTGGGAATAGAGCCTAGGATCCTATAGGACAAGTACGACATTGTGCGGGTTGCTGTAGGAATGCCACACGCTAGGGGAGCTCTCTGTTGCTACACGGGACATGTGTGAGGCCTATGGGAAGCCTGTGGGTATGCCCCTCAATATATATTCTACAGAAGTCATGCAAAATATAACTTTTTTGTAAGTTTTTTTAAAATTACATTGCTTACCCCAATGCGCAGAACACTACGCCGACCATGTCGACCACGCGGGTTTTGCTTCGAAATAAGGCTTCTATTGCTCACGCATTAATACGTTATGTCAACATTGTTCCGAAGTTGTCAGTTTTGTGTTTTGTGCTCTGACCTTATCAGTCTTGCGTGTTTTGTATCTTACCGAAAAAGCGTATTGCCAAAATGCAGAGCAATAAATGTATATGTTGATAGGCAACAGAAACATTAGTTGCCGGCCATTACTATGTGGACTCTTATGCGAGGCAAGTTCGTCTGCTTCTCGCGCAGGGGTAGCGGTGACGTCAGAACGCCGAGCCCTGATTGGCTGATCGCGGTCCCCTATCTGAGCGTCGTCTGCTCCTTTGCAACGTCGTCTGCTCGCAACGTCGTCTGCGTCTGTCTTACCTTTCCTGCGACTTTTGCAAGTGGAGAGGCCAGATTCACGAAACTATCTTACGCCAAAAATATGCGTAAGACAAAACTTAAAAACAAATTCGTATTCACGAACCGAAATTTTCGTAAGTTTTGCGCAGGTTACGACAAAATCCTACGACAGCTCCGAAGCTACGCACTTGTTACGATCAAATCAGCATGGCCGACAGCGTCGCGGTCGCGACGACCAACGGACGTTTATTTTTCTACGTGCGCTTCTCTCGCGTCCCGACTTCAAGCAGCAGAAAAAGTAAAAAGTACTTGAACCAGACCACGACGAACAAGAACGCTGGATCCACAAACACCCGGGAAAAGCTCCAACGGCCACGATTCCACCGACACCGACCAAGCGAACTCGGCAGATAGGCCTAGCAGCCACTCCGACTCGGTGACCGTCTGCCCACGACCGGCTGGCGTGCTGAATGGAATGTGCCCGCGCGACCCTTGTGAACCCTTCCCGTATTATACTGTGATCACTGACCTCAATTTTAGATTAAGAGGTCAATCTCTTCCTCTTGTCATCTCCTTGTTTTCCGAGGCAACGGTGACTCTCGCCGGTGAAAAAGCGGTGAATATCCGACAGACGCAGGAAAGGTAAAGGAGCCATCGCTTTGACTAGCAGACGTAAAGCAGACGACGTTAACTGCGCCAACCCGCCGACGCCGTTAAAGAATGAGGAGTCTTGCCGCACACGAAAGGGGGGAAAAAGTATTTGGGAGGGAACTTGCGGACACTAACACGCTCACTCTCGGTTCTTAGCAAACAAACCTCGGCGTCTCGGGACACCTCGCCAGTGAGTACTTTGACTTCCCTCCTTGATGCGCGTCTGCTAGTTGTTCGACAAAAACAACGAACCGCTCGAGTTATTTCGTCTGCCTTCTCTGAAAGGCGAAGTCGAGCTCGCTCGTAAAGACCTGCACTTCCGAAAGTCGCAGGAAAGGTAAGACAGACGCAGACGACGTTGCGAGCAGACGTTGTTGCAAAGGAGCAGACGACGCTCAGATAGGGGACCGCGATCAGCCAATCAGGGCTCGGCGTTCTGACGTCACCGCTACTTCCTTTCTCATGCGCAGAAGACGAAAATGAGCCCACTTGCGAGGCGTATTAGGTTTTATTTTGCAGATATCCAATGAGCCGCAAAACAAAACAAGAGAAAAAAGCTAGTGCACTGAGCGAGTATGCGAGACAAATGCCTGTCACTGGTGCAGCAGAATAGTGATTAAGTCTAAAAGAAGGGCATGTTTTAAATTGACAAAATATGGAGACAGACTGAAAAACAAAAAAGCAAGCAGTTTTTCTTGAGCAAAATCGCATGTACCCACGTAGCACACAAAGCGTCGGCCGGTATCGGGCCTACGCTGGCCGGTCCTGCAACAGGATGGTGGCGCCCGGCCATGAGGCGCCGGTGAGGCCACCGGCCCCTGCCGTGGCGTCGGCGTTTTGTTCCTACTCATTGGCCAGTTCAGCAGAGGTTACAGTGACTGCCGGAATCGTGCTTTTTGCTGCCTTTGCTGACCAGTATTTACGTTATTGTGAAAGTTCAGGAGCTGAAGCCCGGCATCGGGCATTTTGCTGTCTTTGATGGCCAGTATTTACATGAAAGTTTAGGTAACTTCTTCTCGGAATTTGCGCTTTGCTCTTCACGCTGGCGAGCCCCCGCCGTGAAAGTTCCGTTTACTGACCGACATCATTTTTTTTGCCGCTTTCATCTCCAGTCAAGTCTGTTTGAGATTCCTGACGAACTGCGGCATGAATGAGCATGAATGGCGCAGGGAAATGTTTGCGTTGATAAATCCTTCTGTGAATGACTCGCTGACGCTGGCGTATTTGATCCCAGCATGGCAAGGCTGACGTGTTTCTACCGTGAAAACGAGAGAGCAGAAGCATGCGGTTAGGAAAACAAATTCAGGACATTGAGTAATCTGAACACGTACGCCATGAAAAAAAAAAAAAAAAAAGAAAAAGATTACAGCGCCGAACGATGCTTTTTCGGGAATCTGGATTTAATTTGATGCCCCGCTGCTTCAACGAGATCCGGCGGTATACGCACGCGTGTCTCGACTTCAGTTAAAAAAAATAAAAACGGTATGAGCGGAGCCTCCGGATGAACAATACACGTGGCAGGAATGAGAACGCGCTTTGAGCTACAAAAACAATAATAAACATTACTCTCAGAAACTAGAAAAAAGTAAGAGATGTGTTATGTGCTTACACGACGCTCATAGAGAGGTACATAACTATCCTCAGATCATGTTATTGGCAGATTTTAATTGAGTGTGAAAAAGCTATTTCAGTGCAGGAATCGACTGTCTTCTGTGGTGTAGTTACGATCATCTTACAGAAATATTTCAAATGTACACATAGCCGGACGATCTGTCCCCCCGATAGCTTATGTTATACGACATACCGCACCAAAAAAAAAAATATATAAAAACATTTTTTTAGCAGGAAAAAACGAGAAACATTAATGCGTTGTTGATGTTTGCACTGGCAGCAGGCTTAGTTGAATGTGACCCTACCGACGCAACGGTAGCAAGCGTTATAACGCCGAACGACGGCCTGCTTCTGAAAAAGCTAGATTTCAAATTATCCGCACTGTTCTTGGATGTTGTGGAGACAGTCGGCGCAACAAAGTTTCGCAACATGGAAACAGTTTTACTGCAATCGCGCAACAATGTTGTAGCAACAGTCATAACACTGCAGAAGTGTCCGCTGCTAAATCACTGCGGCAACTGTGTCGGTCAACCGTTGATTGTTTCATGCTCGCAACAGTTACCGAAGCATTGTTTTTACCCAGCAAAATGTGTGCTGTCCTGATGTTGCTAAACTGTTCCCGTGGCATATTCAAAAACAGTTTGCGTTTACACTGCCAGAATGCAGTCGCCAAACATTGCTTTCCAAAAGTGTTCCAACCGTATACGACACAACAGTTTCGCGCTAGGTTGGGATAGATGTGTCGAGGAATTGTTGCGGAAACACTGGACACCATTGTTGGTTGACTGTTGCTCAAACCTATTCGGCAGACGTTGCGTGCCACAACGGGACTGCAGCTGTACATCAGTTTTTGCCAACTGTTGCCGCATGCATCTTCTCAACATTTGCACTGCATGACCAGGCAGCGCTCCTCGCGACAGTGCTTCCCCATGATCGGGGCAACAATGTCTTGCTTTTGTTGCTAGAGTCTGTCATGCCACAGCTGCGTGGCATAGTTTTGCGGGTGTTCCTCACTTGTCTCGCAACAATTAGGAAACAGTCGGGCAGCCTTTTGGTAACTATTGCGGACACCTTACAGCGGAACACTAGTACAGCCAACGTTACTAGAACTCAGTCTACTGTCATGGAAAATTCCCCAAAGAAGTTGCACCGATCCGTGCAATGGAACGCAACTATCGGCGATCCCAACGCCGCCATTTCTCCCGCCGCGGCCACTGAGGAAACTGCACAGCTGTTTGAACTGGCTCAGAGTATCGCATTCGATAGCGTCAACTGTTACTCTTCTATTTTGGCTTTCATCGGCATTACCGTAGCCGAAGTATACAAGGTAAAAGAGATATGGTTGCCAACCACCGTCTCTCATTCGGAAGTACCGTGAATAAATACAGAAGTCAGCTCGCACCCAGCTCGGGACGCGCTACCTGAAATTTCCGGTGAGCCGTGGTTGTATAAAAACAATAGTAATTATGCCGCGAAACCTTGTAAACTAATTCTTTAAAAACCATCCCGTGCCTTCTATTTTGTACCAATCTCCAATAAAGGTTCCTACAAAAAGAGTTTATTTCCGTTTGTTTTTATGCAAAGAACTAGCTTTCTTAAAGCATGCCCGCCAAAGATGTTACTCTTTCTGTGGATGCTAGTAGAGGGCGCCACCGCCGCGTTGTTTGGGAGTTCTCCGTCCCCGCAGGACCGCGGGGGGAAGGACGTAACTACCCATGTTCGCCCTGCTGCGAGTAAACTCCGCGCGTGCGCGCGCGTATGTGTGTGTGAGTGTGTGTACGCGCGCGCCCGCGCGCGCTTTGCTCTGCTTTGTTTTGGAATGGCACAGGTTTGTTACCCGTTTTTACACGTGTATCTTTCTGTTTTGAGTGTTTGAATTTATTTTACTCTCCCGTATCCCTTTCCCTACTTGGCGGCGGGCTAGCTGCGTCTCATCAAGGGTCTCATCAACCTTTCTGCCTACCCTTGCACCCTGCCAAGTGGGTATCGCAATCTGTGCAAATAAAAATTATTATTATTATTTTATTATTATTATTATTATTATTATTATTATTATTATTATTATTATCGCCATTGTCGTCAGGTCTGTGGCTAAAACTACAGTCCTACAGTGGCGAAAACTCAAACGCTCCTTGCAACTAGTGAACACGGCCGTTCATTGGTTGTTGCCTTCTGGACGCAGCGGGAGACGCGACGCCTAGACGCAAAATATGTGGCTCCTCCAGATACGCCGGAATGCGCCTAAAAACGCTGCGTTTCGACCCGGCGCCGGAAGTGACGTCAAAACGCAGGCGCAGACGCGACGCAGACGCGGCGAAAAACGCGCCATGTGGGCTCTTTAGGCGAAGCTCTGTGCGACGACCGCCGTTTTGGTGGCATTTATTTTAAAAGGAATTGTTCCGAAACCACATGTTTTAGGAGTATCATGAAACTGCCTATTATTCACGTGCTTTACTGCTGCTTGTAGTTCTCTAATTCGGTAAGTGGGGCGATAGCACCTTCCGCGCCGTTATGAGCACTATCACGCTACCAGGGCGCTGAGACAAAAAATAACCACCGAATGACTCACCTGAAAGTGACATCCTCAAAGATTAGCAGAGCATCCCACTCACGTAATACCCCCCCCCCTTTGCATTTATATTCATATTGTAATACGCTTAAAGGAGTCATGAAATTAGTTTTCATTCCTCCTTAGCTTTAATCCTCAACTCAAAAGCGGATTGAGAAATCACGTGGTCGTGACATGCTTTTGCAATGGTGCGATGACTCGAAGCTTTCACCGTGCTTTTTGAACACAACATATAACTTGGCATTCGCAAGTGATAAGTTCCGTCAGGGCCACGGTGTAAGATAATACTCTTCAGGTGAGGACAGCGCGCTCCTCGCGCAGTGCAGATAAAGTTCGGCGCCGGCAGAGGACTCGTCGGCCCGTGGGCACGGCAAAGACGGCTCGTGCCGCCTCATGCTCCACACGCGCAGAGCTCCAGCGAGGTTGTCGCTCGTGCAGAAAGACCAATTTTTTCGCTCTCACACAGTTTCGCCATTTGGCCGCCGGCGACGCTGTCAGCCGCGGGCACGGTGGCCGCGGAATAATGCAGCCTTTCGGATGCCCGTCGAACGAACACTATCTGATTCCTCGCGCCGCTCGTTCAGCCCCGCCGTGTCCTCACCTAAAGAGTATATCTTACACCGTGGTCAGGGCACTCATTGACCACGAACGCGAATCCAAATATTTGTTGACGAGCGCGTACATCCGAGTGACGCAGTTCTCTGTGTGCAACGCGTGAGCTCGGGTCGGCTGACGTGCTTTGGGTACCGTTGACATGCTTTAGGTAACACTGACATTCTCTGAGTACAGCGGATGTATCACAGTGAAAAGGCGGAGAGCTTTCAAGGGAAATGAGGTACAAAATAGTCCCCTATATCTCCAAATGTTCGTAACCGAAAAGCTGGCTTTTGACTTTCTAACCTCTTTATTTTGGCCTACTAAACGATATGTGAATAGTAAACCCCCAATGTAAAATCATTTGTCCCAGCCCAAAATTCACTTCATGTCGAATAAAAGGATAAAAGGCGCGAACAGAACAGGACGAAAAAAGAACCACGTACGACGCGGGCAAGCGTCAACTTCCAACTGATTTAATAAAACACGAAACATTGTGAAACTGTCGATCCCCATCGCCTAAACACATGCAACAGATAAAGGTTCCTATCGCTCATCACACGCAGCCCTCAAGAAACACAATTTCTTTGTTTAGCAGATAAAGGGACGGCTGCTTACGGATTTGTCAGGCGCTTTGTGTATACCGAAAGCTTCGATGTATCTCCTTTCCATCTTCTTCTTCCCTCTCCTAATAGCTTTGTGTGCTCTAACAAAGTTTCACACCCGCATCGTTCGCAGTGCTCCGCAAGATGGTCACCCGAATCATTGCGTCCGACTAGCGTGTGTTCCCGCGCTCTCTTATTAAGGCATCGGCTGGTCTGACCGATGGAAACTTGTCCGCAACTAGAAGGAATCTCATAAACCAGCTTAGTCACGCCTTGTAATATTTTAATGGATTTGAACCAACTAGCCTAAAACCAAATTTTTATTTAATTTCGTGGACCCTTTAAATCTGGAAATCAATAAGAGTAAAAGCACATCGAAAAAAAAAAAGCCTCGCGGAAAGCTGGAGCTTTTTCTTTTCTTTTTTTTTCCAAAGAGGGCAATGTAAATTACCTCGACCGGCAAGTTCGGAACTAAGAGTCTAATTTTAACATTCCGTTTTTGTTTCG